>APFE030264130.1:62560-117228 GCA_000404065.3 Pinus taeda
TCATCCTATTGAAAAATCCACCGAGTTTGACCGGAGAGAGCCTTCTCATACCTCGTAGGGCTAGCTACGAGGTGAAATGGTTTGATGTAGCTTTGAGGTTTGTCTATCTCAGCCTAGGTGAAATCTCAAGTGCTAACATACCCGGATGCTATGGAGGTAAGATTTAGGTTCCAGAAAGATGTCACCTTGGAGCACACAGACACCATCAACGACTATTGATCTTGGCATCAATATGTTACTATTGATCAGCGCGAGGATGTTGACAAGTTGGACTTCCATGGTTGTCTAAGTCAGAGTGATGTCTAACATGGTTTTTTCAAGCCATTTTCTCTCATATGGGTACATGTGCATTGTAATGTAACGTCATGTCAAGTGTAAGTCAAGTGTCGATAGTTGGATGTAACAGTCATAGAGTAGATGAAGAGTCATGAGGGAAGTTGAACTATCACAAAGGGGAATGTTAAGGGTCACCCCACCCTTTGCTATAAATAGTCCCTCATAACTCATTGCAGGGGATTTTTGTCAGCTAAGCTTTCGATAAGACTATCTTGGAGAGAGCTTGGATAGTATTGTAAGGAGCCTTGGATTCTCCACTACGCAGAGCTAGTACATCTCTTTGGAGGAGCAGGCAGTTGTGGCTGTAACATTCTGCTATTGGAACTAGTGGTTGGACATAGATGTATTGTATGACTGGAACTTACACTTCTTAATATAACAAGAACCAGCACGTTTCATGCATATGTTGTATTTTATTCTATGCTATCTAGTTTACTCTAAATTATATATGTATTGGTTTGCTTATGCATGCATGTATAGCTATCTGTGTATGTATGTATGAATCTTTTTGAAATGTGCTGTTGGTTTAACCATCACTTTGGATTGCTTGCTAACTTGCCTTCCATGTTGTGATGTATCTTTGCTCGTGTGTTCCCTTCTTAATTGTGTGCTATCACAGGTTTCCAAGGGGCACACTCATCTCAACCCCTGCGTGTTAGAACCTCTCTAGCACCTTCCTTGGCTCGCTACAGTTGTCACACCCTTGCTACCAATAGAGTTATCTTACTTGCCTCTGTGCGAAATCGTGGTCAAGGCATTACCATACGACCCACTGCTGGGACTCCTATACCAAATGGTCTGAGGTCTAATTGGGACTTCTTAGAAGGGAGATCCCTTGACATGTTGGCTGGTCCAACACCATCAACACGTGTATGAAAAAGGAGGTGGTTTATTATATATCTAGATGTTTATAATGCCCAAAAATTAAATCTGAACATAGACATCCCGCTAGATTTCTACATTCGTTACCCAATACTGAGTGGAATGAGAAGTTTCTTCTATTGATTTTATTACACATCTTCCAGGACTATGAAGAAACCACTAGCACTGCTAACTTATTCCAATGGAGTCAACACATAAGACAACAAATGTTTATGAAATTTATATGAAGGGAATTGTTATGCTACATGATGTGCACAATACAATTATTTCAAATAAGGATCCAAAGTTTTTATTTTTTTTTATTTTGAATTGGTTTATTTAAGGTTTTTGGAACTAATTTAAACTTTATTGCAACATACCATCTAGAGTCAGATCGTCAACTAGAAAGAGTCAATAAGATGATTGAAGATATGTTGGGAATGTATGTGATCGAAAAACCATCCAAATGGAAAGAGTATTTTCACTTGGAGTTTTCTATATTAATGGGTACAAAACATATTTGAATATGAGTCCATTTGAGGTCTTGTATGTAAGGAAATGCATCAAACCTATGAGTTGAGACAACCCAATAGATAGGGCCATTGTTGGGCCAAACTTTCTCAGGGAAATGGAAGAGAAGGTGATAAAAATCAAGCAAAATTTGAAGATTTCCCAAGATAGAAAAAAATCAAGGCAGATGAGAAAAAATTAAATAGGGAATTTAGAATTAGTGATCATGTATTATTGAGAGTGAAGGCAAAGAAAATTTCATTGCAACTTGGTACCTGCACAGAGTTGGAAGTTAGATATTGTGCGCCATTTGAAATATTGGAGAGGATTGTCACAATTGAAAACAAGATTATATTGTCAAAATCCGTGCATATTCACAACATATTTCATATTCATTGCTTAAAAAGTATGTTCCTAATGATAACCATGTAATTGACTAGAATATGATTTAGTTGGATCTCGAGGGAGACTTTTAGGTCCATGCAGTGAAAATTTCAGACATGAAGGTCAAAATACTCTGAAATTGAGTCCTTGCCTTGGTAAAGGTGCAATGAACACATTTCGGTCTTGAGGATGCTACATGGGAGCATGACGATGTAATTAGGGAAGAGTAATATCATATTTTTGGATAATTTTATTGTATATATGTGTATATACAATGCACTGAAGAAAGTGCATAAATAAGGGTGAGGGGAATGTAGCACCCTGACTCGACCCCTTGATTGTAAATAACATGTACATATGAGAATTTAACACTCCAACTTGACCCTTGTATTGCAAATAACATGTACATAAGAAACTTAGGCTAGTGTTTTGGTACATATTAATAGGTTAGTGAGCTGAGGATTACTTTTAGGGTTGGTGTGCCCATGTGCATGTGTGTGTATATGTTTTGGGCCTGATATGGTCATGTCATGTAATTTATATGTTTTGAGGTTGGAGAGCCTAGTTTTACAAGCATGGAATTCCATGCACATTAATGAATACATTACTGTTGTAAGCCGAGTAAGACAAAAAGAGTATAGGGGATAAGACTCCATGAGTATTAAAAATGGGCATTGTATGACTTAATAATTATTAAAGTGCACATGCTTTCAATTAAAGTCCATTAAGTGAAATTGAGAGGTGTCATGTGTCAAGAGAGGGACATGGACATAAAATTTAGGATGTTGGTATTATGAACATACATTATATAGGATTCCAGTAGGGGAAAGGGACTAGACACCTTGATGAAAAAATAGGGGATGATCCTGTGACAATTGGGACAAGTTCCTCGGTGTGAGAACTTAGAGGGTACTTGGAGACCCCTGAGGGCGACATGAAATCCTATAGCCACAGGGATCTTAGACATAGTTGGCCAACTGAGTTAGACACCCTAGAGTTAGCGACAAAACTCAAGGGTCTGCAAGTCTTGAGAAAGGGGTGCACCACTTGGTGTGGGGATGATGGGTGATCTAAGCTTGTTGGTTTGATGTTTCCAGGGTTTGTTACCTTGGCGCTATTTATATATGGTATTAGGCATGTAGCTAGTTTTGGAGAAGTTGTTTCCCCATGGATTTGAATTCCCAGCTCAAGTGTGACCCACTGTTGAGAGAGAATGAGTAGCATGGTCTACATATAGGAGGAATGTCTAAGGTATGAAACCAAGTGGCATCTATAAATTAGATAAGTGTTAATTTAATTCTTTAATTGAAATTATGTTGCAATAAATTATCTACTTATGTCTATTGCATATGCATATAAAATAATGGCATAGTTATGTGTCTATGCACCTGTACAAGCGAGAATTGAATGGTAAAACACATTTATCTACACATACCACACAAGAAAGAAATAAAAATTGCATAAAATATCACTACAGAGGTAACAAGGGCAGTACATCACCTGACAGATGGTTGTGGGGGTTTTACAACAAAACTTGTTTGATTTCTAGCCACTTCCCAAGAGAAAAAATGTATAACGTGCCGTGTGTCCAATTCTTTATATCTGATTCTAAAATTTTTACTTGAGTCAGTTTTATATGTCTCCTCAAATCCCTAAAAATTTCATAGTTGAAGTGTTCTAGAAAACAATTATAGTGAAAATTCCATGATCACTCTTTTGAAATTAATTTAAAGACCATTCAAGAACCCTAACTTAAATAGGGTACATCTTTGAAAATAAAATGAACTCGAATATGATTTTTTTACCAAACATACCTTGATTTGTTTCTCAATATTCTCAAAATTTCACTATTTGATTCTTCACAGAAAGTGAATTAAAACAAATGTTCCAAGTCCATTTTTTAAAAATTGATTTCAAGGCTATTCATAAACCCTAACCTGCATAAGTTATATCTCTGAATATACAGTGAACCAAAATATGATTTTTTACTATATGTAACTTGAGATGCCTTCTCAGTCTTCTCCAAATTTCATGGGCTAAAACATTGCCAAAAATAAATTATAGTGAAAATCTTGAGATGACGCATTTGAAATAGATTTAAGGACTAATCACAAATGCTAATTTCCATAATGCATATCTTCGAAAGTATAGTGAAACAAAGTATGGAATTTTAACTAGATGTTCCCATTGATCTCTCCTAAATATGCTCAAAATTCACCATTTGAAGCATCCCCAAAAAAGTTTATAGTAGAAATTTCACTATGACTCGTTCACTCCACAAATGATATTTTTGTTCACACAAATTTTCCTTCCAAGGCTTTCTCCTTTTGTGCATTATCATAATTGTTCATGAAAAGAGAACTTAATTCAAAAAGTCACATCAATTAACTAATTAACTAATTTCATTTTTCATTTCAATTTTCCGAATACCATGAAAAACTTCCATGGGAAAATAACATGGACTCCATAAACCATGGGTTTGGAAGCACCATTTTACTTTTTGACTTCTTTACATAAATTGAATTTATACCTTTTTTCAAGTAACTTCATTTTTTATTTTGACTTCACCTTTTTCATGAGCACTTCAATTTTGATATACTTGGATACTTATATATATTATAAACGATATAAGTTCTTTGACATCAATGATAAAAAATTGTATAACAATCTTCCACTTTGTCACTGATGGGAATCCTACATTGAAACACATAATCCACTAGGAATAGAAATAATTCCCCCCCTTGCTAAATATTCCCTTTGTTTTCAATGAAAGAATTATCCCTCTTGTTGCAATACCCCTTGTCTATAATGTAAATTGTCATGAATATTACAATAGACAATTCATGACAACATATTAAGTAAAATACATTCAAAAACCCAAAATAGACACAATGGGTGTTAGTTTCTTCTTAAATGTCTAGATTCATTAATTACTATGTTATGCTTATGCATGCAATGAATAAAATATGGAAAATATAAAAAAATGAAATAAAACTCAAAAACCACAATGAACACAAGATATGATCTAGGAAACGCTTACGGGAGGAAACATAGGTAAAAGGCGAGGTTGCTTTTCTCTCTCTTTCTTTAAATGGATATGGATGTAAATACAAAGGAGTGAGACCTATGGCCCGTGTGGTGCTACAATACACAAACCCTCTCTATTTTTTCTCTCTCTATCCACTCTTTTCTATTCTACTCATTTATATAATAAAATGCATACCAATAGAATGGAACCCCTAGTGGCACTATTATAACACAACTTGATAGCCTACTAGTGGTTAGGTTTGACTAATATAACTCTTAACTAGAGTTACAAGATTTAATCTTCTAGAGTCTTCTTTATCATGATCAAGTGGCTAGCCCATTTTCCATGAATAACGGTGGTTGGCATAGAATCCTCTCGAATCATGGCGGTCAAAATGGGAAGGCCAACTTCCAGACAACAAGACAACATGGTTAGATAGATCAATTGGCTAGATAAGAGCATGCCATTATCTATTAATCCAATAGTTTTAGTTATTCCAATAGTATTTATCAATTATAGTAATACACAATCAAATCTATCAACAACATAATGCAGGTGGTCATACAAATCCTAGTCAACCTATTGACAAATATATCAAATCGAATCAATAACTTCAATAACACCCGCCTGCAACCAAGAATTGAGGAAACAATCAAAGTGCGGTTAATAAACCACCCAATTGAAACTTGTTCAACTGGTATATTCAATTGATCCTAAATCGACTATTGTGAATTCTTTAGTAGCAAGGGAAGGTAGTGTTGTATGATTGTACAATCGAGGAGAAACATATGTATGAAGTGCTAAAGTAACTATTTAGTGTAGGGAATGTGTTATATTCCTTGCATGACTATCCCCACATGTTGTAAATTATGTTGATGTAATGAGGGGCTGAATACCCCTTTTGTAGGAGTTCAAAGGTAGTGCCCACATTTTTTTTTGGGGTAGTCTTTGCATCCATTTTATCTATTTTCAGTGCACTGTTTTTGCCTTTAGTAGTTTTGTGGCACTTGGTATTTTTTCATGGTTTTATAGTTTTGGTGAAGGAACTATGTACTTGTATTGACATTTTATTGATGTCATAGGATATATGTATTATATTGTAATACTATAAAGAAGAATATATATATATTGAAAAATATTTTAGGTTTTTCTTGTTTTTAGATTTCCAAGGTAAAATATATGTGCTAATGTGTGTGTTTTCCATTACATATTTTTTTTCGAGGAAATATTTGGGCAAATCCACCCGAAGGGATCACATCGTGCAAGATTATTAAAAGATCCTAACCCCAAGAGGGTTGAGGAGAATTGACCACATGTCCTCCCATTAGCAAGGTGATTTAGCAACATGAACTCGACCAATTGAGCTAACCCTTAGGTCTAACATATTTTCTATTTTTATTAAGAATATGTTTGCAATAATTAATCTTACGAGGATAAAATCTACATTAAAAGCATTCCACAACCACCCATCAATCCATCCATACCCAACTTGGACAGTAGGGACTAGTCCATGTTTCATCCTTTCACGATGCTTCTACAAATATCCAACCATATTAGCCATTACTGATTGTTGATACCAAGTCTAAGTGCATGGTGTTAGAAACCAGTACAATACTGAGAGGGGGTGAATCAATATTGTAGGAATTTTCACAAATTTAAAACTTTCCTTCAGTTATAAAATGATATTAGGACACCATAAATAGATTTAACAATTAATTCATATGACCATGACATGAAATAATATAAGCAAAATAAGGAACAAATAAATTCTTCAATCTATTCTTCAATTCATTCACAAGGAAAGCTACAACTTGTTGTTACAAATTTCTTGGCATACAACTAGAAGGAAGCTACAACTACTTGATTATCAACTATAATTGAATGGAGCTACAACCCAAAGTACTTACCATCAACTACTTGAAGGAGCACCAACCCCTGACCTGCAAGCTACAACTTGCTTAACATCAATGATTAATCTTTCATCCATTTTCACGCTAGAACCATGAATGCCACCTCTACTTACAAAATAAAACAATTTGTCCTACACTACCTTTAGCAATCTTTGATTATTGAGAAATACAACATCACACTAGCACACTGCTTCACCAATAATTCTTGAACCCAAACTCTTAAAAAAAACTTGCAGAATTCCTCAATTTCTTCTACTTATAAAGAATTTGTATTGATATTTTTGGCCTCTTTTATTTTGAGTTATATTCACTTTTATCTTTGCATAAGCCTTTACTTTTGTCTTTATTCTATTCACAATATGTCTTTTAAATGTGTTCAACAAGTTATCAGACCTTAATCAATTTTTTTTTTTGTAAGTTAAACTGGCTGATTTTTCATATTTTAGCATTTCTGGCAATTTTACAGGTTTTATTAGGGCTTTTGCAAAGTTAGTAGGCTTTTAAATTGACTTAATTTCCAAAAGAACCGCTAAAATGATTGTTCCACCAAAATTGATCCTTAAGCCCCTTTCGCTGGAACCTTAGCATGTTTTCTTCCATAAGACCAGGTGTTGTAATCATTGGCTAGACTGGATGTTGTGATCACTGGCTAGCCCTTCAGGCGCTAAACCTATTTTTAAGCTTCCGAGGGATTATTTCCTTCATTAACTATATGCACCCTTGGTCTTGTAGAACCATGTCCCTAGCACTCAAAACCCGACACCTTTTCTTGTGCACCCTTTAAAAAACCTCAGGGGTCCTGCTTATGGGCTTAGCTATCCTATGGGGTTTAACTTGCCTCAATATCATTGGTTGCCACTGATCCACATTAGTCATGGTATGTCCACACATCGTTAGCCTACTCACCATCTTAAGAAAAAACTTTGGGATCCTATAATATTTCTTTTGGGCTAGTTCCTGCGGGCTGAGCTGTCTAGTGGGGTCCATCCACTCTAACCATGAGCCAATAGCATTGCACCCAAGCTTGAGCTGTCTCTGTCACCGCCCATGTAACCTTAACACGTAGTCAACCCTTTAAGTTTTTGTGTGCTTCTCCAAAAATTTGTGGGCTCTAACCAACAAGTTGGCGTCATGCTGATGCTATATGTGCCACATGTTGTCATGGGATTGGTCCATGTGTCACTAAACAATGGGCCATTCGAGTACCCAAATACATAAAATATTCTTGCCACGTGTCCACCTTTGATTGGACTATGTCATGCTGATGTCATCAAATTCTTTCATCTTTTAAGGGCCAATTAAAAGTTTCCACTTGTACCACTATCATAGAGGAGATACAAGGGTCCTGTGGTCCTTGGTTTTGTGAGAAAATAAATAAATAAATTTCTAAGTGTCTTGTCCTTTTAATACTTCCTGGCCCTCCTCTGCTTGCCACATTACCTGACTCTTCAAAATTACTGTTTCCTTGTTTCATGGTTTGCGTGGGCCCCCTTCAACTACTTGTGGTTTTAGAGTCTGTGGGTGCATAATTGATCTCTCCTGTTGATCTTCGGATCTACGGTTTTTGGAATATAACTTATTGCATAACCCCCCTTGCTTATTAACACTTGACGCACTCGAACCAGCAAATTCCTTTTGATACGTTGGTGGGGGCTCTTTAATTTTGGCTTGTGTCATCCCGTCTGACGTCATCCCATTCTTTTCTTGAGTGATGCACGAAAACTCGTTGGGGTACATTTGTTGGGTTGCGTTTTCTAGGCTATCGTGGATGGTGGGATCTGCCTTGGGCCAATTAAAAACAATTCCATTGCACTACTATCTGCTGCTGATTTCCTAGTCCTACTTTGTCCTCTCTACCAACCTTCACCATTTTATTTGGGGAATGCACCCAAAAGTTCCTCCAACTAATTTAGCTCTACAATGTTTTGACTTTTGGAGCACTAAATTTGATTGACCATAAATTTTGATCCAGGAGGCAATTTATAGACTTCCTCATACCAATGGAAAGGTATTTAAGAGCTCTTCCCATCTAGATGGTTCCATATGCTCTTAAAGTGATATGCTACACTAGAAATTGTTTAAAATGCAACAAGAAAATCCTAATTTAATTTTGTCCTTGAATTAAATTAAGAATAAAATTGTAATTCCACATCACATGACAACTTATATTAGTTAACTAAGTTAATTTGACTTAGCTGGTTCAGTTAATTCAAGTTGAGGGTCTAACTTGAGCCATGTAGAGTGTATCCTACATTATAGGAGCCCTAGTTGAGTATATTTTGAGTTGTAATTAATTAATTCATTTTAATTGAGTTTAAGTTAGTTAAACTAGTTCCAACTGATGGAGGAACTAGTAGGTGATTAGACAATGGGGTAATACTTCATGTGTTCAACTAGTTAAATGACAATTCACTCATAATTAACTCATGCATACAAGATCTGAGAGTTACCTAGTTGAGATTGGATTTCATGGGAAGTGTACTATTAGTTGTATAATCATCTGAAAGGTACATGTGGTGCATGCAGTAAGAGAAAGGCCTATGATGGATTGCACAATTACTTTGAGGAATTTCCCTAATTAATAGGGGGATAATTTGCAAAGAAACAACACAAGGAAATAGGGACTTGGGCAAGCAAGAAATTAGTTAAGTATTGGCCTAGGATTGTCTAGGAAGGTGTGAGACAAATAGAGATAGTGCGAATGTTGCTCGGGCTTGAGAAAAACACTGTAATCTTCTCATATTTTTATGACTAATGCAATATAAAAATAGCAGGGGTTTTTAGCTGCAGATTTCCCAGGAAACCATTGTGTAATGTGTTGATTGAATTCTTTCTCTTGTATGCTTTTTGATTTCATGATCGTTTAATTGTTTCCACTGATGAGTAGAGTAGATTCAAGTCTATTGTTTTAGTAAATTACAATTAGTAGTTTGAATCTACAAGGAATTTCTACATGGTATGGGAGCAAGAATCACTCTAGAAGAGGAGAATATGAGTTTGTCTTTTACAGGTGAAATAGAATTTGCAGTATCATTCTTCAAAGTCAGCAGGATGACGTTCTACAAATTAAGACTTGAATATGCCCTTGAGGGTAGTTCCAACTATATTGCTTGGAAGCACATGATGGAGGCAGTGTTGAAGACAATAGGATGAAATATTTCATAGACACTGATATTCCTAAGCCAACTGATGCTCAAGATTTGGCAGAGTGGAGAAAATGCATTGCAAAGGTGAGAAGGATTATCCTAGAAGGATTTCTAAATCATATTGTCTCAAACCTCCATGGTAAGGAGACTACATATGCAATGTGGAAGGCCTTGACATACCTGTTTCTAAAAATCAATGACCACAGGAAGCTAGCACTAAAGGACAAGCTCAAAAAAATCAAGATGGATAAGGGTGACACAATACCAAAGTACTTGACCAAGTTCACCAAATGTTGGGATGAGCTTGGAAGTGTTGGTGTTACAGTTGTTGAATATGATTTGGTCAGCCTAGCACTTCTAGGCCTTCCCAATAACTGGCACAACTACCAAGATTTGGTAAATGGGAAGGAGAAGCTTTGAGAGTGGGAGTGTTTGTGGTACGAATTAGTGTAAGAAGAGATTTGGCGCAACACCAGAGATGGAACTTCATCCAAGCATGATGATGAGGAGAACTCTGCCTTAGATGGAAAGGAAAATAAAGGGAAAAGGAAGTCATCCCATTCCAAATCACATTCCAGTCAGGGCAGAAAGAAGAAGGACTTATCGAAGATTAAATATTTTCACTGCCATGAGTTGGGACACTATGCCATGAAGTGCCCGCACAAGAAGTCCGACAAGAATCCCTTACGAGGAGAGGCATGTGAAGCTCTTGATTCACAATTTGAGTTAGATTTCACCCTCATCGTTTGCATGGTGACATTAGTGATGTGTAGTGTTTGGTATTTGGATAGTGGAGCCTCATTTCGTATGACCAAAAACAAATAATTATTCAGTTACTTGGAGGAGAAGGACCTCCAGATGCACATACAAGTGGGAGATGATGGAAGGTATAACGTGACCGACATTAGTACTGTTTCTTTTTAGAGGGAGTTTGGTTCTCCTCTCACATGAAAATATGTCATGTATGTTCCGAGTTTGAAGAAGAATTTGGTTTCAGTTCTATTTTGGAGGAACGTGGCTACAATGTGATATTTAGCAAGGCAAATGCTTTCATTTGTCACATAGTCTCAGGACAAGTGAAGAGAATCAGGGTTCGGTTGCAGAACCTATGCAAATTGGATGTAGAAGATTGGGTTTCTTTGAGCACAAAAGTAGAGAAGGTGTAGAGCCGAGACATCGGTGAGTTGTGGCATAGAAGATTGGGTCACTTGCACCACAGAGCTTAGAAGATCATGCATTAGATTTCTACATGACTTCCCAAGGATACACTAGAGTAGAGAGATATATGAAAAGGGTGTACATTGGGTAAGTACACCAAATCCACCTTTCACGATAAGGATTGTTGAGCGCAAGCGATCCTTTAAAGAGCTCACTCAGATGTGTGCATACCGTTCTCGACAACCTCCAAGACCAAGCACATGTATTATGTAATATTTGTAAATGATTTATCATGTAAGCACTGTATTTTCTTCATGAAGAATAAAGTTCATACGTTCTCTAAATTTTGTGAATTTAAACACTTGTTGAGAAACACACTGGCAGGAAAGTGAAGGCTCTCAAGAGCAATAACAATGGAGAATATGTGTTGAACTAATTCAAAAAATTATGTGCACCAGAAGGCATTCGGGGAGAGTTAATAGCACCCCTTAACCCACAAGAAAATGGGGTGGATAAAAGGAAGAAAAAAAGTATTGTGGGATCTACACGGCAGTGTTACATGATCAAGGCCTATCGTTGCACTTGTGGGCTAAAGCATGCAACAAAATTGTATATGTGCAGAACACGAGTCCTCATCGAATTTTCGGTATGATTACACCAAAATAAGTTTTTTAGGTAAGAAAATAGATGTGGCACGCTTAAGGATATTTGGTTCATCAGTTTACTTTTATGTTACGAAGGATGCAAGGAAAAAGATAGAGCAAACAACTAAGTTGGGCATATTTATGGGGTACACTAATACACCTCACAACTATTGGGTGTACCTACCATCTCATAGGATGAAAATGGTTCATAGAGATGTGAAGTTGGATGAAGAGAAGGCAATGAGATGTTCCCTTGAGAGGGAGTTTCAATTACATGTAGATGAGGAGAATTTAGCTCCAAAGGAAGAACCTTAGGATGCTGTGGAACAACCACATGTAAAGGAAAAGATAGTGGAAGTACCCACTCATGCAGAGACTACCAAAGATGGAAGTAAGCACACCACAGAGGCTATAAGATTGATGCATGATGCTAGAGATAATGTGGGAGCACCCACATCATAATGCAAGCAGAGGAGGTCACCAGATCAGTACACTGACTACATAGATTTGATGAGTGAGAGTGTAGAGATTGATACATCCTCATTCGACGAAGCAGTGCAAAGTATGGGCTATGGTAGAGGAGTATGACTCCATTATTAGAAAAAATGTTTGTGAAGCTGTCCCAAGACCAGCAGACAAGTCAGTGGTGAGTTCCATATGGATTTACAAGGTAAAGCAAGCAACATATGGGAGTGTGGAGAAACTCAAGGCCATATTTGTGGGAAAAGGGTTCTCTCAGATGGAGGGAATTGATTACGAGGATACCTTTTCTCCTGTAGCAAGGTACTCTTCAATCAGTTCTATTCTAGCACTTTCGACATAGATGGGATGGAAGATACATCAAATGGATGTGAAGACAACATTCCTCAATGGAGTGATTGAGGAAGAGGTGTACATTTGTGCAGACTCAAGCATGTGTTGTATGGATTGAAACAAGCACCCTGTGCTTGGTACACCAGGATTGAAAGCTATTTCACTAGGCTGGGCTTCACCAAAATTAAAGCAGATGCGAACCTTTACCATATTGTGGTTGAAGGTAAATTGTTGATTATAGTATTATATGTTGATGATTTAATTATAACAAGTGATGAGAAGCTGGTAAAATATTGTAAAGAGGATCTTGCAAGAGAATTCGAGATGAAGGACATGGGGCTCATGCATTATTTCCTTGGTACGGAAGTATGGCAAGGAGATGAGGAAATGTTTGTCTCTTAGGGAAAGTATGAAAATGAGATACTGAAGAAGTTACACTTGGAGAGCATCAAATACATGGAGACTCCTCTAACAAGAAATTGGAGGAAGGAAGATGCTACTTCAGGTGAAGTAGTGGAGGCTATTATTTACAGGCATCTCGTGGGTTCACTTATGTACTTGGTGAACACATGAAAAAACATATGTTTTGCAGTTAAATAACTTAGTCAAGCAATGGCCAACCAAACTTTATTGGAAGGAAGCTAAACATTTGTTAAGAGACCTCAGAGGCACCACTTAGTTTTGTCTTTGGTACATATAGACAAAGGGAGTGAAGCTGCAAGGCTTCAAAAATATAGATTGGGTAGGGAGTCCACCTGATAGGAAGAGCACATCAGGGGGAATATTAAGTATTGGGTCAACAACAATTTCCTGGTACAACAGGAAGCAGAGATCTGTTGCACTTAGTTTGGCAGAAGCAGAGTACATGGCTACTAGTCAAGCAACTTGTGAGGCTATCTGGATGAGGAATATCCTTGTAAGGTTATTTGGTCAACTGATGGACCATATCGTGATTTACTGTGACAATTAGAGTTGTATCAAAATCTATGAGAATCCATTTTTCATGACTGGTCCAAGGATATCGACATCTGGTATCACCACCTACGAGATTGTGTGTAGAGGAGAATCATGTTGTTGGAGTACATCCCTACAGAGGAACTTGATGAATTTATTTTGACAAAGGCATTCTTTGTTGAAAATATAAAAAATAAATGTTAAAAATAGCATCAAGAAAAATCCTAATTTAATTTGTCCTTGAATTAAATTAGGAAGTAAATTGTAATTCTAATCCTCATAGCAACTTGTAACAATTAACTAAGCTTTTTTTTGTAAGCTTGGTATATCCTTCCTTTTCATTAATTAATCGATAAGCAAGTTACAACTACATAAAACAGTTTAGGTTGCCTCAACTTTCCCATCAAGAAACCAACTCTGTTGACCACCTAACCACATGATAAGCCATCCAATAGGAAAAAGTACTAAGTCAAGCTATATAAGTTTGATTATCATGTCCATGCCCATTCCCTATTTTCCTATAAGAATATATCACTGCAAAATGAAAAGTAAAAGTTATCCGCATAAATACTAATAAAAAATGACAGAAAGAAAACATTCTAATAATCTTGCTCGGCAGAGGAAGATTCGATCGGAGCCAAATCTTTATCATTGGAACCAAGCAACTCTGTTAATGAGAACAGACAAGGGAAGTGTTTCTCAATGTCGCCAAGGCATCCTTATTATTTCTACTTTTGAAATTGCAGCTTCTGGAAATCCTGTTTTTAATTGGGAAAGTCCTGTACAACTGTCGCCATGCTCGCCGAAATTTTCTCCATGGCCTTTCCCTGGAGACTTTTCATATGCCAATACAAATACAAGGTCTTCTTGAACTGAGTCACTTGCGCTCAAGTGTTTCCAGGGTCTGGCACAAAAAATCGCCAATCTTCCATCTCTATCTTGGTCGCGCTGGCCTAGTGGTTCAAATCGGCGTCCCATTCCTTTATTAGTCTCCTAATATCCTCGTTGGTCCCCTCCCTGTTTGCTGAGGCCTCTTCATTGATGAGGTTAGTGATTGGATTTCTGCTATGTCTCCCACTTGAGGAGTTGGGTTCATTCTCCTGCTCATCCACCCAAGGTCTCTTGCCTCGACCCTTGGTCTTCGTTGTTCTAGCCATTGCCACACTATCCCGAAGCCTAGTAATCAAATAAAAAAAGACAATTCCTTGTGCAGGTGAGGAGGTGAGCCTCAGAACCCCTCATGCTCAGGAAGGCTTACCTCGATGCATACCTGTCATGGAAGCAATAAACCAAAATTGATGAAAAATTATGCTTTGTCTTTCCACCACCCGCAGGCCTTGCCACCCACTGAAGTTCGCCACCCTAACTATGCATGAAATCTCCTGCCCTCAAGTCCTTTTTCGTAACAAACAAAAATAAAAATCTTGAACCCATTATGACCCTTGCAGACGCTTCAACCCAGGCTATGGGCGCGAAACCCTGATAGCCAACCAACCCCAAGCCCTTTAATAGAGCAACCCAAAATGAAAATTCCAAGCTCCTCATAACCAATCCCAACACTTTTGTGACCAATCCCCCAACCCAGGTAATGCAACACCACCTCAACGACCCTACAGACTCTAGGGTGGCACATCCCCTCTATAGTGACCTCGCAGGAATTTCGACGCAAGCCTTGGTTACACAACCTTGAGAGCCATACAGCCAAAGACCCATTTTCCAAACAACCTTCACCCAACAATCCGAGTCTATCATAACCAACTCTAGTTTCATTCCAATTCCCAAACCCCATATGAGACTTCCCCACAACAACGACCCCGTAGACCCTTCGACCCAACCCTTGGATGTACGACCCTATCAGAAATCCAACCATAAGAAAGAAAGCTTCAACATTAAAATAAACATTAACATTATCCCAACACCCTAACCCCTGGTCTTTGAACGAAACTAGATAGTAGTATTCCCCAAGGTTGACACCCCTTCCCCAGAGCCAATTTGATCCCATGCGGGAGAGGAAAATTTCATAGCGAATTGACACCGAAAAGGTTCCAATAGGGTTAACGTTCTTCTTCCAAACTACTGATGCTAGAAATTTTCTCCAACCCAATTTTCCACCACGCGCCAACTAATTGCCCCCTTGCAAAACCTAAATACCAAACCAGACATAGGTGAGCATGATGAAGGGGAGGAAAAAATAGGTTATGTACCTGATTTACTTCATTTGGAGGTAATGGAACTTCCTTCACTTCTGGAGATGCTTCACTAAAATATTTATAGATTCCCCCTGCTGCAAACTCTCTACCGCACTCACTTGGCTGCAGAGACTGCCAACACCCTTCCCACTATATTCGTCATCGACTAGAATAATTTACCCGAAAACCTCTGCCACCTTCCTCTGTGTTGGTAGCCTTATACATGCAAAAGGCCATCGAACCCATTTCCTTGAGTGTGTGGGGGGTGGTGGTGTTGTAAATTAATGTACTCATCATTTAAACTATCTTGATGGGGTCGCCCTCCGGCTCACAACCCGATCGAGGGAACAATTAACAAAGTTAAGATGACTTAGTTAGCTTAGTAAATTCGAGTTGGGAGTCTATCTAGAGTCATGTAGAGTGATCCGTAAATTTTAGGGACCCAGGTTGAGTTATTATTGAGTTGTAATTATTTAATTTAGTTTAACTGAGTTAAATTTAGTTAAACTAGTTCTAACTAAAGGAGGAGCTAGTGAGAGGTTAAGTGAATTAATTTGGATTTAATTCACATGAAGTGATCAATTAGATAGCTAATAATTCACACATAAATAACTCATGCATGTTAGTTATGAGAAAGACCCAATTGAGATTGGAGTTGAGGGGCATTGCACTATCAGTTGTATAATCATATGAATTGTATAGGTGGTACATGAAATCAAAGGAAGGCCTATGGATGGATTGCGAAGATTTGGAAGGGGAATTTCCCAATTAAATATGGGCTAATTCCCTAGGAAACTATGCAAGGAATTAGGAGCTTTCCAGGCAGCAAATTTGGCTAAGTATTGGCTTGCGCTAGTTCGTGAAGTAGTGAGATAGATTGTACTTGTGTAGAGATTGTTCGGGTTGAACACACATTGTATTTTATTCTTAGATCTTCTAATAATGCAATATACATATAGTAGGGGTTTTTAGCTGTGGCTTTCCCCATAAAATTATTGTGTTATGTGTGATTGAAATTCTTCCTTTTCTGCTTCGTGATTTAATCGATCAATTTTTGTTTCCACTGATGAGTATAGTAGATTCAATTCAATTGTTTTAGCATATTAAAATCTACAGTTTGAATCTACAAGAAAATTATACATGGTATCAAATTTAAAATCACTATAGAAGAGGAGAATACGAGTTTGTTTTGCAAGAGAAATCGAATTTGCAGTATCATACTTCAGAGCCAGCAATATGTCGTTCTACAAATTGATACGTGAATATTCCCTTGAGGGTAGTTCGAAATCTATTGCTTGGAAGGACATGATAGATGTAGTGTTGGAAGACAACAGGTTGAAGGAATACATAGATCATGATATCCCAGCGCCTCCAATATCTGATGCTAAAGATATGGCAGAGTGGAGAAAGTGTGTGGCAAAGGCGAGAAGAATTATCTTAGAAGGAGTTCGAGATAATCGTCTTGAATCTCCACAGTAAGGAAACTCCATTTGCAATGTGGAAGGCCTTGACATACTTGTTTCAAAATAAGAGTGACCGCAGGAAGCTGGAATTGAAGGAAAAGATTAGAAAGATCAAGATGGAAAAGGGCGACTCAATACAAAATTACTTGACCAAGTTCACCCAATGTTGGGATGAGCTTGGAAGTGTTGGTGTTATAATTATCAAAGATGATATGGTGAGCCTAGCACTTCTAGGCCTTCCCAAGAGCTATCACAATTATCAAGACTTAATTAATGGGAGGGATAAGCTACCAGAGTGGGAGTGTTTGTGGTTTGATTTGGTACAGGAAGAGATTCAGCGGAACACCAGAGGTGGGACCTCATCCAAAGAAATGGAAGAGGAATTTGCATTAGTCAACAAAGAAAATAAATACAAGGGAAAGAAGTCCCAAGGGAAGGAGGGTGGCAAGAAGAAGGATTGTTCGAACATCAAGTTTTTTCACTATCATGAGTTCTAGCACTATGCCACGAAATGTCCACATAAGAAAGAAAGCAAGAAGGAGCCTACAGTAGCAGCAACAGGTGAAGCTCTAGCTTCACAATTTGAACTTGATTTTAGTCTCATTGCATGCATGGCAAGCACTGTAATGGGAAGGATTCGATATCTCGACAATGGTGCCTCTTTCCATATGATAGGGAACAGATATCTCTTCAATGAATTGGAGGAGAAACACCTCAAGTAGAACATAGAGTTTAGAGATGATGGGAGGTATAACGTGACCGATATCAGTACAATTACTTTTCAGAGGGATTCTGGCTCCCCTCTCAAACTCACAGATGTGAAGTATGTTCTAGGACTAAAGAAGAATCTTGTTTATGTCACGGTATTGAAAGACCGTGGATACGATGTGATATTTAGAAAAGGAAATGTTTTCCTTAGACACATCACCATGGGACAAGAAAAATAGATCAGTGTACGAGTCAAGAACCTGTATGCACTTGAGGCACAATATGCATGCAAAGCCTTGAGGAGAAAGGAAAAGGTTAGAGACTCGGTGGTTGAGAGGGAGCATGAATTACCTCTCAACATGCAACCTCAGAAGCAACCTCAACAAGTTGTGGAGCAACCACAATTGGAGAAGCAATGAGGAGACCAAGTGGAGATATACACTCAGGTAGAGACCTCGAGTAGGGGGAAATTTCAATCCAAGTGGGCTAAGGGATCACATGCAGCCATACGTCTAGGTGATAGGTGGGGAGATGTAAAGCGATAGTCCCAAGAGTGTAGAAATTTCGGTAGGATCCATTGAGGTGTTTTTTGTCTCATGCATGATAACCTTGCTACGGGGGCCCATAATATTTAGAAGCAGGATGATCAATGTCATTCAGATACTGAGGAATGCATAATAGTGTTGACAACAAAGCAAGATGCTCAATAGAAAAGTCAACAAAAACACAGTTTTAGACACAATTGATTCATGAGAATGTCTTTTAGATTAATCACATCATTAATTCGAAATACATTCTCATTTTCAATATGGATCACAAAATCCTAAGATCTAACAATTGATTTAGTTTATTTTGTTTGGATGATTTTTGGTTGCATATGTTGCAGCGACAAAAACAACGGTGATAAGAGTTGCGTGCAAAACATTCCAAAGGTACCGGATTCAGATAGAGTTGAATTCCTTTCTTGTTGAGAGGAAGTGTTGAAAATAAAATCAAGAAAAATCCTAATTTAAGTTGTCCTTGAATTAAATTAGGAATTAAATCACAATTCTAATTCTGATAACAACTTGTAACAATTAACTATGTTAAGTTGACTTAGTTGGCTTAGTAAATTCGAGTTGAGAGTCTATCTAGAGTCATGTAAAGTGATCCCTAAATTTGAGGGGCCCAGGTTGAGTTATTATTGAGTTGTCATTATTTAATTCTGTTTAACTGAGTTAGATTTAGTTAAACTAGTTCTAACTAATGGAGGAACTAGTGAGAGGTCAAGTGAATTAATTTGGATTTAATTCACATGTAGTGATCAATCAGATAACTGATAAATCACTCATAAATAACTCATGCATGTCAATTATAAGAAATACCCAGTTGAGATTGGAGTTCAGGGACAGTGTACTATCAGTTGTATAGTCATTCGAATTGTATAGGTGGTACATGCAATTAAAGGAATGCCTATGTATGGATTGCATAGTTATGGATGAGGAATTTCTCAATTAAATATGGGCTAATTCCCTAGGAAACTGCACAAGGAATTAGGAGCTTGGAAAGCAGCAGATTTGGCTAAGAATTGGCTTGAGCTGGTTTGTGAAGCAGCAAGATAGATTGTACTTGTGAAGAGATTGTTTGGGTTGAACAAGCATTGTATTTTCTTCTCAGATCTCCTGATTAATGCAATATACATATAGTAAGGGTTTTTAGATGTGGCTTTCCCTAGGAAATTATTGTTTTATGTGTGATTTAAATTCTTCGTTTTCTGCTTTGTGATTTCATCGATCAATTTTTGTTTCCACTGATGAGTAGAGTAGATTTAAGTCAATTATTTTAACATATTACAATATGCAGTTTGAATCTACAAGAAAACTCTACATTTTCAAGGTGCAAATTTGAGTTTTATAGAGGCAAGATCAAGGTAGTAGATAATCCCTTTCTTCTTGAGAGGGAGTGTTTAAAATGCAACAAGAAAATCCTAATTTAATTTTGTCCCTGAATTAAATTAGGAATAAAATTGTAATTCCACATCACATGACAACTTGTATTAGTTAACTAAGTTAATTTGACTTAGTTGGCTCAATTAATTCGAGTTGAGTGTCTAACTTGAGTCATGTAGAGTGTCTCCTACATTATAGGAGCCCTGGTTGAGTTTATTTTGAGTTGTAATTAATTAATTTAGTTTAACTGAGTTAAAGTCAGTTAAACTAGTTCCAACTAATGGGGGAACTAGTAGGAGGCTAGACAGTGGGGTGCTACTTCATGTGTTCAAATATTTAATTGATGATTCACTCATAATTATCTCATGCATGCCATATTTGAGAGTTACCTAGTTGAGATTGGATTTCAGGGACAATGTACTACCAATTGTATAATAATCCGAATTATACAGGTGGTGCATGCAGTCAGAGGAGGGCCTATGATGGATTGCGCAATTCCTTTGAGGAATTTCCCCAATTAATAGGGAGGTAATTCCCAAGGAAACAACACAAGTAAATAGGGACTTGGGCAAGCGAGAAATTGGTTAAGTATTTGCCAAGGCTTGTCTAGGAATATGTGAGATAGATAAAGATAGTGTAGAGGTTGCTCGAGCTTGAGCAAAGCATTTTAATCTTCTCATATTTTCTGACTAATGCAATATACAAATAGGGGGTTTTTAGTTGTGGCTTTCCCTAGGAAATCATTGTGTAATGTGTTGATTGAATTATTTCTGTTGTATGCTTCTTGATTTCGGGATCATTTAACTGTTTCTGCTTATGAGTAGAGTAGATTCAAGTCTATTGTTTTAGTAAATTATAATTAGCAGATTAAATCTACAAGGAATTTCTATAGAAATGGCTTCAAAAGTATCTACACCACTCTCCATTAGTTCTGATTTTCATTCTTCTTCTCGTGCCTGAAACTTGATCTTCTGAGGCATCTTTTGACACCTTTTCCATCAATGACAACATATATCTAACGTCCCCCCCATTTGGCATTGATGGAAACACCATGATCAAACAAATCATCCTCATGAAGAAATACCAACTATGATTGTCCCAAATATGGCCTTTGGATGCATATCACTCCTTTGACTACTTCTCTCCCTGAGATGCACTTCTCTTGTGCTATGCCACTACTACTCGACTGCTATTCATCATGCATCATGACTTCTCCTTGATTTTGTTTGATCACTAAGTACCTCTCCCCATTTGACATCAATGGAAAAGACACCAGTGTGCTCCCCCTGTCAGAAATCTTCCTCTATCTTGTTGATCCTATGGACCTGGTAGCTTTATCTTGATATGGTGAATATATACTAGCTACCTTTCTTCCTCTTGAAGGAAGAGCTAGTAGAGGGAGGCAAGAGGAAAAACTCCAAATATTTTCCTCAAGTACTCAAACTATTTTCTATGGATAGTTTTTGGTGAAAATACCAACAACCTGTTCTTTTGTAGTGACATACTACAACTTCACAATCTAATTGGAAACTTACTCTCTCAAGAAATGTTATTTTATTGGAATATGATTTGTCTTAGAGTGGAAAACATGATTCTTTGACATGCTTATGGAACTTGTGTTGTCATAAATAATGGGTATAGGATGCTCATAAAACACTTGTACATCCTTCAAGGTTTGCTTCATACACAATAGTTGAGTGCAAAAAGAAGATGCCTCAATATACTCTGCTTCAGTTATAGACAAAGAGATAGAAGCTTGCTTCTTGCTAAACCATGAAACTAGACATTCTTCAAGATATAAAGTACCACCACTAGTGTTCTTTTGGTCATCTATATCACCTTCCCAATCAACATCAGTATAAACAACCAATAAAAAGTATTTACCTTTGGGATCACAATCCATAATTCATTCTTTCTTTGAGATATCTATGTATCCTATTGGATTCTAGTAGATGGCTCTGTCTCGAGGATTCTTGAAATATTCGCACAATACCAATAGCCTGCATAATGTCTGATCTTGAAAGCTGTCAAATATAATAGGTTTCCAATCATGGATCTATACAGGGTCTGATCGAATTCAGGTGATTCATCAGTCTTACTAAGCTTACAACCTATCACCATTGGTGTTCTCACTAAAGAGCATTCCCCAATGCCAAACTTCTTTAGTACTTCCTTGAGATATTTGCTTTGTGAAATGAAAAACCCTTTGGGGGTTTGTGCAATCTGCAATCCAAGAAAATAAGAAAGGTCTCCAATCATGGACATCTCGAACTCAACCTTCATATCGTCTACAAATTGATTGGTTAGAAAATCTGAATCACTAGAAAAAAAGATGTCATTAACATATACAATCACCACTATGAGTTTTCCATCCTTTTCTTTGACATATAAATTGCTGTCAGCTACACCTATTTTAAAACTACACTTGAGAAGGTAACTGTCCAATTTGAAATACCATGCCCTAGGGGCTTGTTTGAAACCATACGAGGCCTTCTTAAGTTTGCAAACATAATTTGGTTTCTCTGTCAGCTGAAAACCTTCTGGCTTCTCTTTGTAAATTTCTTCCTGACATTCTCCATTGGGAAAGACAAATTTGTCATCCATTTGATATATTTTTAATTTCTTAAAACAAGGAAATGCCAAAAACATTCTAATTGCCTCTAATCTTGCAACATGAGAAAAAGTTTCATCAAAATCCGTACCTTCAATTTGAGCATAACCTTTGCATACCAACCTTGCCTTGTTTCTTACCACTTCTCCATGATCATTTAACTTTTCTTGAAGACCCATTTCATGCTAATGACATTCTTGTTTGTTGATCTAGTAATAAGTTCCCATGTCTGATTTTTCTCTATTTGCTCCAATTATTCATGCATAACTTTTAACAAATTATGATCTTGACTAGATTGTGCAACATCCTTTGATTCCTCCATTTTTAATAGGGCTACATGTGCTTGCGCAGGGGGATTAAGCAACTTCGTTCTTGCTTGAACACCTATTTTTAAATCACTAACAACCTGGTCAAGTAGATGATATTTTTGCACATACCTTGAAGGATCCTTGGTTTGAGGACTAGAGGGATCTTCATTGTCTTCTTCTGAAAGTGGGTCATGGTCCTCATCATTATTTGTATTGGTACATTAGCATTGGTATTTTTTGGTTGTTTGTCTTCAGATTCAAGATATTCATCCACTTTGACATCAATACAATCAACAATCCTCTTGATATTCTTATTATAGCATCTATATCCTTTGTTGTTTTGAGAATATCCTAGAAAAAATTCCTTCATCAACCCTTGCTTTGAACTTACCAAGCTAGTCACCATTCCTCTTGATGTAGCACTTGCTGCCAAAAACTCTGAAATGCTTGACAGTTGCAGGTCTCCGATACCAAAGCTCATACTAATTTTTTTCACTGTTTGGTATGGAATGCACTTCGTTGATAATCACCACTATTGTGTGAATAACCTCGACTCAAAATATTTGCTACACTTTTCTTTCATCCATCATAGCTTTGCCCAACTGCTATACCAATCTATTTGCTCTCTCTACAACACCATTTTGTTGGGGAGTCTCTGTTATTGTGAACTGCCTTTTGATGCCATGCTTCTTGCAAAATTCATCAAACTCTTTTGAGGTAAACTCACCTCCATTATTAGATCTTATGCTTTTGATTTTGCAATTAATTTCATTTTCAACCATGGTTTTGAACTCTTTAAAATTTTCAAAGGCTTCATATTTCTTTCTAAGAAAATCAACCCACATAATTATGTTGAAATCATCAATTATTAACAGGAAATATTGTTTACCTATGGGTGATTGCGTTCTGTATAGTCCACACAGGTCCATGTGTACTAGCTGTAATGGATTTGATGATGAGTTCTCCTTTGATTTGAATGGCACCAGAGTTTTATTACCCAACTGAGAAGACTTGAAAATGAAATTCTCTAGTTTTGATATCCTGAGTAAATCCTTGATAGAATTCTTCTTGCTCAGTTTGACTATTTGATCAAAGTTCAGATGTCCAAGTCTCTTATGCCACAACCAAATCTCATTAATATTTGATAAGTAACACCTCTCTATTTTCTCCTTGAGAATGTACACATTGTTGTCTGTTCTCACTACTTCAACAACTATCTCACCTGTTCCTGTAGACTTGATTTGACAATTTTTAGCTTTAAAAATCACATCATAGCCCTGATCACACATATGTGACACACTAAGGAGGTTATTCTTCAACCCATCCACATATAAGACATTGTTTGCTTTAGCTTTTCCATTAGACACTCTGATAACTCCTTTACCAACAATCTTACCAGTTGCATTGTTGCCAAAGATTACATTACCCTTGTCCACTGGTTTCCATGTCAAGGACTTGCTTCTATCTCCTAACATGTGCCTGGAACAATCACTATCCACATACCAATGACTCCATTCATCCTGAGCATACAAAACAATATCACATTGCTCCATTTTATCCTTTCCTTTCCAAACCTTGGGTTTTTTTTCAATTTGCTCAATAACTGATTCATGCCTCTCCTAAAGCCTACAATCTATTGCTATATGCCCAAAATTTTGACACTTAAAACATTGAATGAGATAGTTCAAAGGAGAAAAATAATTATTGTACTTGGGTTTCCTTTTCATCTGTTGATTTCTTCCTCTAGATCTGAGCCACCTGTGGGATAGGTTTAATCTGCAATTTGCTGCTTTGTGACCATAATTAATGTAGTTGAAACAATATCTTGGAAAAAATTAGCATACCTGGAAGTCTGTCTTCTACGCTGGGCTATCTCCTGAGTATTTTGTTTTTCTTGACCAACATTTTTCTTTTGTTGCTGATACAAAATTATTTGGTTTCATTCGTTTCAATTCTGCTGCTGCACTAGACTCAACCTTAAATAAAAGACTAGTTCAATCTTTGGAGACTCGTTGCGCTTTCGATATTTCATTCAAAATTTCTATTCCTTTTCCAAATTTCTGATTGAAACTTAGCTGCGTTTTTGCCTTCTTAAACTCCTTCAACAAAACAATTTCACCTTCTAGCCTTTCACAAGATTGACTCTTCTCATTAAACTATTGGTTTAGGGATTCTTGAATCTTCTTACCTTATTCTATTGCAAGAGAAATGGTTCAACAAATCAAGATTTTAATTTGATAAGTGACTCCTTAGATTTATTTTTCTTTCTCACTCTTTCTATTTCTTCAAGTGAACTAAATAGTTCTCCTTTTAGGTCCACTTTAGCCTCTTCATCATCAAAATTAATAGCTTTGACTTGTAGATTCTATATGGCCATCAACATGAATTCTTTTTGGGATTTCATCATCTCTGTATTCATTTGAGGATTGGCTAGCTTAACTTTAAGAGGAGCTATCTTCTTGAACATAGAGACTTCTCTTTTTAGCCTTGTTTATTTATTTTTGCACTTTCCTGAATTTTTCTCTTGGATCATAATATTTCTTCTTCTTTTCAGGACAATTTGATGCAAAGTGACCAATTTTTCCACAATTAAAACACTTAAAGTTAACTTACCATTATATTTACCCAAGCCTCTCTTGAGCTTCCTCACAATCTTGGATTCTTCTTCATCTCACTCATAGCATGAGTCATCATGCTCTTCCTTGGGCTTCTTATCTTCTTTGAAGGCTGATTCTTTTGTTTCCAACTTGCCATTATAAATTCTCATCTCATAAGCAGTAAGGATGCCAAGTAATTGATGTAGATTATGAGTGCTCAGATTGATCATTTCTTCAATGGACGAAACCTTGGGATTAAATCTCTTAGGAAGAGATCTTAACACCTTTTGAACTACCACAACTTCATCTTTCTTCTCATTAAGAACTCCTATGGTGTTTACAACTTCATCAACTCTTAAAAATTTCCTTGCAATATATCCATCATCATGCATCCTTAAAGACTCAAATTGTATCTTATAACCTTGAAGTTTAGATTTCTTTACCTTGTTATCACCTTCATAACATGTACTCATCTTATCCCAGATAGTTTTGGCAGATGTGCAATCCATTACTTTGAAAAGTTCTGATTCAAGTAGACGAACAAGCAGGAAATTCATGGCTTTATCATTGCATGTGAACTCCATATTTTGATATTTGGTAATTATTGTTGGAGGATTTTGATATTCTTCTTCCACACCATCCCACACATCAACTCCAAGTGATTGAATGTAGGTATTCATCCTACTTTCCAAGAAACATAGTTAGTTCCATTGAGCATAGGTTCCCTGTTGGTAAATCCTCCTTCCTGGTTGTTAATGGTCCTTGACATTTTTTTCCAACTGTTAAACTGATCTGAAGTAACTAGGCTCTCACAGCAATTTTTAGAAACTAGGACAATATTGAGAAGGGTGTGAATCAACATTGTAGGAATTTTCACAAATTAAAAAAATTCCTTCACTTATACAATGATATTAGGACACCATAACGAGCGTCAATAATTAATTCATATGAACATGACATGAAATCATATAAGTAACCCAAGGAACAAATAAATTCTTCAATTTGTTCTTCAATTCCTTCACAAGGAAAGATACAACTTGCTATTACAAATTTCTTTGGCTACAACCAACAAGAAGCTACAACTCCATGATATATCAACTACAAATGAATGGAGCTACAACCCCTAATATTTACCAACAACTATTGGAAGGATCACCAACCCTTGACTTGCACGCTACGACTTGCTTGAAATCAATGATTCATATTTCATCCACTTTCACACTAGAACCATGAATGCAATTTCTACTTACAAAATAAAATAACTTGTCCAACACTACTTTCAACAATCTGTGGTAACTGAGAAATACACCCTCACACCAGCACACTGCTTCACCAACATGTCTTGCACCCAAACTCTTGATTTTTTTTTTCCTCAATCGATTATGCTTATAAAGAATTTGGAATGATATTTTTGGCCTCTATGCTTTTGAGTTATCTTCACTTTTATCTTTGCATGAGCCTTTAATGTTGTCTTTCTTCTGTTCACAATATGTCTTCTGAATGTGTTCAACAAGTTATCAGACCTTAATCATCTTTTTCTGCAAGTTAAACTAACAAATTTTTCCTATTTCAACATTTCAGGCCATTTGACAAGCTTTAATAGAGATTTTCCAAAGTTAGCGGGTTTTTAACTTGAATTAATTGCCAAAACAACCACTAAACTAATTGTTCTGCCAAAATTGACCCTTAAGCCCCTTTCGATGGTGCCTTAACTTATTTTTCACCATAGGAGTAGGTGGTGTAACCACTATCTAGCCATTCGGGCGCTAAACCTCTTTTTAAGCTTTCAAGGTCTTATTTCCTTCATTAACTATCTGCACCCTTGGTCTCGTAGAACCACATCCCTGATGCTAAAAAAACAACGCCTTTTATTGTGTGCCATTTTAAAAACCTTCGGGGTCCTGCTTACGGGCTTAGCTGTTCCGTGGGGTCCGCGTTGCCTCAATCGCATTGGTTGTCATTGATCCTTTTCAGCGCTGATATGTCTACGCCTAGTCAGTGTGCTCACCGTCTGAAGAGAAAACTTCAGGATCCTTTAATATTTCTTTCGTGCTGGTTCCTTAGGGCTAAGTTGTTTAGTGGGGTCTGCCCTCTCTAACCATGAGCCAATGACATTGCACCTGGGCTTGAGCTATCTTTGACATCGCCCACGTCATACTGACACCTAGTCAACTCGTTAATTTTTTGTGCGTTGCTCCAAAAAATTCCAGGCTTGTCATGCTAACATCGCCTGTACCATGTGTCTTCTTGTGATTGGTCCATTTGTCACTCAAAAGTGGGCCATTTAGGTACCCAAAAAGTCTGAATAATCTTGCCACATGTCCACCTATGATTGGTCTATGTCATGCTTGCATGATCAACCTCCTTCATCTTCTAAGGGCTAGTCAAATTATGCCACCTGTCCCGCTGTTAGAGAGGGGAGAGAAGGGTCATGTGGTCCTTTGTTTTGCGAGAAAAACAATTAAAAATTTCTAAGTGTTTGATGCTTTTAACACTGCCCGACCCTCCTCCGCTTGCCATGTTGCCCAACTATTTAAAACTATTGCTGCCTTGTTTCATGGTTTGTGCATCCCCCCTTCATCTAATTGTGGTCTTAGAGTTGGGGGGTGCACAAATGATGTTTTAGATTGATCTTTGGATCCACGGTTTGGGGAATACAACTTATTGCACGACCCCCTTTCCTGTTAACACATGACACACTTGACCCACCACATTTACTTTGATATGTTGCCGGGGGAACGTGTCACAAGAACTGCCACAATCTTGCCTTCTCTTGAATCCTGTCTAACGTCATCTCGCTTATTTCTTGAGCGCTATAAGAAAAATTGGTCGGGTACATCCACCAGGCTATCTCCGTCAGGATGGAGTGGATGATGGGATCCACCTTGGGCTGATTAAAAGTAATCCCTTTGTGCTACTGTCTGATGCTGATTTCCCGGTCCTCCTTTGTCTGGTATACCAACCTTAACCATTTTATTTGGGGAATGCACCAAAAAAGGTCCTCCAACTAATTTAGCTCTAGAATGTTTTGACTTTTCGAGCCCTAACTTTGACTGACCATAACTTGTGATCTAGGAGGCCATTTATGGACTTCCTCATACCACTGGAAATCTATCTCATATCTCTTCCCATATAGGTGAGTTCCATATACTCTTGAAGTGATATAATGTACTAGAAATTCCTTCAAAAGTTTGTGCACCACTCTCCACTAGTGTTGATTTTGATTCTTCTTCTTGTGCCTGAAACCTAATCTTCCGAGGCATCTTTTGACACCTTTTACATCAGTGAAAAATATTTTTAACACATGGTTTGGTACCAAATGGTGATACAAATTATACGTGTGTGCTCTGATATTGATATTTGAGCGCACACTTGTACTACTTGCACATGCATTTCTTTTTGTGTGGCTTGAAACCATGCAACCAATGAAACTGCTTACATAATTTCTAGCCTTGATACCATCACATATAGTAGGATTCCAATCATTGACTTGTACAATGTTTGATTTTCTTCTAGAGATTTATCATATTTACTCAATTTACAACTCGTGACCATGAGTGTGCCAATTGATGCACAATATTCCATTATGAATTTCTTCAACATCTCTTTGATATGATTGGTTTTTGAAATGAATATGACTTTGTCAGAATAAGAATTTTGTAAACCAAGAAAGAATAATGGTCCATCAAGAATAAACATCTCAATTTTTTTTGCATTTCCATTGCAAAATATTTTCACATTTTGTTTACACTACCTCCAAAAGTGATATCATATACATAAAACACAACATTAAATTGATTTTCTCCTTATAACTTGATATAGAGATTATTATCAACAATCCATATTTTTAATCCTTGTTGTTGTTATATATTTGTCGTCTTGAATACTATTCTATAGAAGCTTTGTTTATCCCACAAAAAGATTTGTTCAATTTGCACACATGATCCTTATTTTCTAATAATAAGAACCCTTCTAGCTATTCAATATATACTTCTTCCTCTAGATTTCCATTGAGAAAGGATGACTTGACATCCATCTGATAGAATTTGAAGTTCTTGAAACACACAAAAGCCAAAAAATTATTCTAACTTCTAGTCTTGCAACTGGGGCAAAGGTTTATTCAAAATCAATACCTTCAACTTGAGCATAGAATTTGTAAGCTAACCTTGCTATATTGCTTATTACCTGACCATATTCATTCAACTCATTTATGAGAACCTACTTGGTGCCAATCACATTTTTATCTTTAATGTTGCAATAAATTCCCATGTCTTAGTCTTCTCATTTTGATTAAATTATTCTTCCATAACATCAATATAGTGCTTGTCTTTGCTAGATTCTGTGAAATATGTAGGCTCAAATTTAGATAGAAAGAAGAAATGTGCATGTTCTAGTCCACTTACTAACCACCATCTATTCTGCACTGATTTGTTGTTGAATGTTAGTTTTGCTGTGCTAATTTCAACTTCATAATTAAAAACAATTACTTATCATTTGCTTCATGTGCACAGGTTTATTTTATGGTGTTTGTGAATGAACAGGTAAATTTTGTCAAGTTTTATATCAAATTCATGAGAAAAATAACATGAAAGTACAATGCTGAACAACAACAGACAAATGTACAACAAACCATCAAAATGAATACTGAACACAGTGTTTTGATGAAGGAGTTCACCCCTCCTGGGCTACATCTCCTTGGTCCAGCTCCCATGGCTTAGGTCTCTTTATTAGGTCAAAATGGAAAAAGTGCTATTTAAAATGCTCTATTACTCCTGAAACCTAATTCAATGTGATTAGAACATCAAAATAATCTAGGAATGCCTTTTCCTGATCCCAAATTGGTCGAATTTTGCAAAAGTTATGGAAAAATCAATTTCCCTTAGGAAAACTCCACTAAAACTAGAGAACTCCAGTTAATCCCACAAAAAATGGAGGAATCCTCGGATTTTTCAGGTCCACCAACATCACCGCCAAGTTAACTGCACATTAATTAGTGGATAAACAAAGATTAATTAAGAACTAATCATTGGTTAGCGCTAATTGCGCGATTATGGTTTGTGCCTGTTGCCAGATGGTATGATGTGGCCACATGGTGGCATTAAATGCCAACGGTTGTGTAGTAGCACTGGCAGCCAGTTCTGAGTGTTTGGTCACATGGGAGGGGGTTGGCTCTCTCCTCCCCCCAATCGCCAACATGTTAAACTTTATATATGTTTTGTAACCATTACATGTTAAGTCAAAAAGCGATGGTAGAACGGTAAGGCAAGGGTTTATGCAGGCGAGGTCTTGGGTTCGACTCCATCGACCTACCCATAATTTTTCCACTGCACGCTGAGATTACCGACCTTTGGGGAGGGACACGTGGAGGCCTTCGGGCTTGCCACATGTCTCCTCCTCATTGGTCCACCTCTATCCAATGAAATCAAGCCAAATCACCACACTGCAGACAAACCAAAATGTGCCGCTTGGAAATATACCATTAGCCATTGACCAACCTTGACCTGTCTAGTCACCTACTAGGTCAGTAGTATAGACTGCTGATTGTGCAGTGACTATACCTTTTTTTTTGCAAAAATTCTTCCGTTTGGCAAAGTGGACATAATGAAATATCTTCCTTATACGAGCTCCGTTTTGAGTGAAACTAGTTGCGTTTGGATCGTATCACCGAGACAGACACGGTCATTTAGGTTTTGAGCAATTTTGAGCACTTTGAGTTTTGAACTAAATACTGATCACCTGATCATGCACTCTCAAATCTTGAAGTATTCTTCGGGATGAATCTAGATGGTGTATTTATATATTGATGCTTTGTTTCTTCTTCTTCTTCCTTGTAGTTTGTCTTGTTAAGAGCTTCATTTGTTTGTGATTTCTCATTTTGAAGACTTGTTTCATCCACTTTAACATTTTGTACTTTCGACAATTTTGTGCAATTCTTTATTGTAACATCTATAAGCCTTGCTTCTTGATAAATAACCAAGAAAGATACCTTCATCAACTATAGGTCAAATTTTCCTAAATCCTCATCATCTCTCTTTATGTAGCACTTGCTTATGAATTTTTTAAAATATCTAAGTATTGTTGGTCTACCATTCCATAGTTCATAGGCTCTCTTGTTGTTGTTAACTTTAGTTCTCCCTCTATTCAAAATGTAGACTATGGCAATAATTGATTTTCTCTTTAACATATTTGATATCTTTTATTCATTCAACATGGTTCTATCCATCTCTTGCACGGTTCAATTCTTCCTTTCTTCCACTCCATTCTATTGTTGATTTCTTGTAGCTAAAAATTGTCTATTTATTTCCATGAAGCTCATAAAACTATTCAAATTAATTTGAGATATATTCACCTCCTTGATTTGGTCCCAAGCACTTGATTTTTAAATTTAATAATTTTTCAACCAAGGATTTTAAAGCTTTAGACTTCTCAAATGCTTTTGATTTTTCTTTAAGGAATACAACCCATGTGATTCTTGAGTAATCATCCATGAACAACATGAAGTCATTTTCACTTAGTAGAATTTGTTTTCTTGTAAGCCTAGAAATATTTGCATCAACTAATTCCAATGGTTTAATTTTTGAGTAATGGTTTGTCTTGAAGCTTGTTCTTGCCTCCTTCCCATGATAACATTGTTTGGGTATAATGTTTGAAGGTTTTGTGATCTTTCTCATGTCTCTCACTACTTGTTCAATGTTGATTTTCACTATATTATCAGAGTTCATATGGCCCATACTTTTATACCATAATCAACTTTCATCTGCTTGTCCCATATAACATTTATCTCACTCGATCTCATTGAGGATTTATACATTATTTGATGTTCTATTTTCCTATTCAACTATTTTTCTTGTGTCTGTCTTCTTTATCTCACAACATTGAGAATGAAATGTGATAGTGCATTCTTGATCACATATTTAACTAATACTAAGAAGATTATGTTTCAAACATTCAACATATAACACATTTTATGCTTTAGTCTTTCCATTATTGAGATTACTAGTACCTTTACTAGCTATCCTTGTGGTAGAATTATCTCCAAATGTCATAGTACCTCTGTCAACATTTTTCAAAGTGAGAAACTTTCTCTTGTCACCTATCATGTGGCTTGAGCATCCATTGTCAATGTAACATTGTTTTCCTTTTTTTGGGCATGAAGTGTACTTTATAGACGCATAAATTTCTACTTCTTCAACTCTTCTTGCTCCTCCTTATTTTTCCAAGATTTTGTGGATTATTTGGCAACAATATGTTCTTCCCTGCTTTGCATATGAAAATCTATAAAATGAATTTTACAAAAATGTGCTATGTGCCCATAACTGTTGCACTTATAACATATAACATTGTAATCAATTAATGGAGAAAATTAATTATAGTTTATGTTTGAAAACCCACAAGTACTTATGTTTTTGTCCCATACATGATTATATATTGCATGTGCTCTATAATCTATTTCTTTATGACCAAAGTGATTGCAAGAAAAATAGTAGCCAAAAAAGGAGTTTTGGAACTTCGCTGTGCAACACAACCTTGATGGAAAATATATTATGAGTTCATCCTTGTTGTTCTTGTGAGGAAGGTCAAGTGTTTGTGAGAATTCATTTTATTTTCTTCATGTTGCCTTCATTTTTGATGAATCTTTTGAGAACATTAACATATCTTTTATATTTCCCTTCATTCACTTTCTTTCGTGAACTTGTATCCTTAGAATTTGAATCTTCTTTAGGAGTCTTCTAATTCATATCATAGCGAAGACTAGTATTAATGAATGGTGACCTTTGAAAACTCATGATATCATCTAATATTTCAACACTCATTTCAAGCTCCATGTTTCTATTCAATGAAATAGTTGACTTCTCTAGTTCCTTTCTTAAAGAAACATTTTTTGCTTCCCAATACCAACAATTTTCCTCTTTTTTCCTTCAACTGAATTCTCACCACTTCTTCCACCCTTTTTATTTTTTCTAGTTGATTATTTAGACTAATAATTTTCTCCATTTCTTTGAATAATTGATATTTGTTTGTGGAGAAACCTCCTACACTAGACATGCGTACTTATGAGATCTACCTTCTAGTGGTTAGAATGTTTATGAGGGAACCTACTTTGATATAAAATATTGAGAACACACTTATACTAAGAGTAATCCCCACTAAAAAGTACCAACCTAGAAATAGACTCCAATTTTTTTGTTTGTGCAACACCAAAATTTCATACAACTTCTTCAAAATTATTCTGCTCACAAGAACACAATATATGCTTGCTACTTCTTCAAATTTGCTGATTGATGTCCCAAGAGAAAGTTATGGTAACTTTTGTAAAAAATGATAATTTTTAGCCTCTTTTCAAGAGAAAACTTTTATAACATGCCAAATGTCCAATTATTTATATATGATTTTGAAATTTTTACCTGAGGCACTTCTATAGGTCCTTAGATCTCTGAATATTTCCCAAGCTAAAGGTTCCCAAAAAAATAATTATAGTGAAAATGGAATCATTACTCTTTTGAAATTAATTTCAGGATCGTTAACAAACCCTAAATTCCATAGGGTAAATCTCCAAAATTACAATGAACCTGAATATGAAAGTTTTATCAAACATACCTTGACCTATTTTCTCAATATTCTCAAAATTTCACAATATGATTCTTCATAGAAAGTGAAGTACAACAAAAGTTCCAGTTTCACTTGTTTAAAGCCGATTTGAGTACCTTTAAAAAACCCTCGCTTCCAAAAGGTATATCTATGCAATTATAGAGAACCGAAATATAATTTTTTTAGCAGACATACCTTTTGATGTCTTCTTGATAATTTCCAAACTTCGTGGTCTGAAAGATCTCAAAAAAGTAATTATAGTGAAAATTCCAAGATGACGAATTTGAAACTGATATTAGGACCAATAAAAAATCCTAACTTCCATTGTGAATATCTCTTAAATTATAGTGAACCAAACTCTGAAATTTTGACTAGATGTTCCCCTTGATGTGTCCTCAATAAGCCCAAAATTTCACCATTTGAAGCATCCAATAAAAAATGTTATATTGAAAATTCCAAGATGACTCATTCACTCCAAAAATTACATTTTTGCTCTCACACAATTTCCTTCGAATGCTTTCTCCTTTTATACATTATCACAACACTTCATGAAAATACATGTTAATTCAAAAGTGACATCAATTAATTAATTAAATAAATAAATTCCATGTTTATTTCACTTTTCCAGATACCATGTGAAAATTCCATGGACCTCCTAAACCATGGGTTTGAAACCAACGTTTCACTTTTTGACTTCTTTACATAAATTCACTTTAGACCTTCTTCACATAACTTCATTTTTATTTCAACTTCACCTTTTCATGAGCACCCCACTTTTTGTATACATGGATATTTACATATAATATCAATGATATAAGCCATTTGATATCAATGACAACATTTTGTTCAACATTTTCCTCCAAAAATACTTACACATTGGGATGAAACCATCATATTGTATATTGTTGATTATTTTAAAGCTGAGTTTGCTAGAAAATATTTTGTTTTTAGGCACATTTTTTGCCTCAAAATTCCCTTAATGAACAAATGGGATTTTCACCCCACTGGATTAACTAGCTATTGAATTAGGGATAAACCCTTGTGCAAGGAGGATTCTTCTTTCATCTTCACTTGAAACCTAAGGGTGTAACCCTTTTAAGGGGAAGGTTTGAGACTTGATGTAGATGGAAGTGGGTGTGACACTTTACAGAAATAATTTTGAGCTCCAAAGGAGCTTCATTGATGGCTTGAGGGGACCTAGGATACAAAGAATCCTATAAAATAGGGCAACATAAATGAGGGGAAGGACCAAGGGAATAATCCTTAGTGGAAGAAATGATACTCACCTATTCTAGATTTAGGTAGATAGCCTTTTCCTCCATAGATACTTTAGAAACCCAATAAAGAATTGGATTTAGGAATTTTTGAGACTTACTAAAAAGCTTCTCAGGGGGAAATGAAGGGGTTCATCCTCGACCAATGGGGTTACAAACACTGAAGGATACTCACCTTTGGCCTTCTTCAAACAAACCTTGATTTACTTCCATGTAGATCTAAAGATGGATATTTTTTAACCCATATTTTTTTCTTCCTTACCAAAGTGCAAGAGCCCTTTTACATTGAGCTAGAATATGCCTTGTTTTTGTTGAAACTAAGGAAATTGATTGAAAGCCTCCAGTAATTGAGTTTTTGAACTAAGTTTTTATTTTTATTTTTTTTTGTTTGTCAAGTTATATTTGATCCTCCAAGCTTGACCAATGGCTTGAGGAGCCGTGATCCAGGGGAATATAATCCATCAAAGTCACCTAGGTATCACACTCAGCCTGGGCCACACTAGCCCTAAGCAGACTAGATTTTTAAGCATGTCTCCACCCCTTAGCACAATGCACAACCACACCCCGTGAGGTTTGATCCTGGGTTTCCTTGCTAATGAGGCCCATCATCAACCGGTTGTGCTAGTGGGACTTGACTTTTTAACTAAATTTTCGTAATAAAGCACCAATTCTAATCAACCCAACAAACCATATCATAACTTGATTTACATTTCTATCATGCCTATCTGCGATTTGTCTTAGAGGCTCAATTAGGCTCTTAATTTATGAATCTTCCTATTTTTTCTGCTATAATGAAGAGGAAATCATATTTCTAGAATAATAGAGGGACGCCAGGAAGAATATCCCTAACCTTCTATACCGAAATTGAAGCCTTGACAGGGTTCAAATTAACAAAATAATTTTGAAGAACTTGACTTGAAGGACCCTGTTAATAGGTGAAAATGACCCGAAAATAGTCAAGGTGTTCTCTCTCAATCAGGTCTTAATTAGAGTTCACACCATTTGGGATAATATACCCATCCGATTTCTGGCTTGGTAACCATTCTTGGTTTTCTCAACAATGATATGAGATATAGATAGTTGTTACAATAGGGCTTATGAAGATTCTAAGCTGAAAGTAACTATTGCACTAAGATGAAAAAAGGTAAGCGAGTTATCAATGGAATATAGAAGATGAATTGGAAGTAATGAGATAGTAAACACACATTTGCAAAGTCAAGGAAACTGTTAGTTGAAATCCATGACAACAATGAGTTCCTAACTTACAAGAACAACTCTAAAATAATTAGTATGTCAATCTAATAAGTGCTCATAGAATGAAAGTTACAAGACTATAAATAATAAGCATGTGACATAAACTATCTAATTCACAGATTAGTGCATGATCTAGTAGAATACATCCCACAAAGTACATACACATGTCAACTATTCACATGCATAAATATAACTCTAGCAATGGCCTTTCAAGGCTTCCTAATATTAAAACGTACATCCATCAGTACAATCTTCCCAACTTGGGTGTACAATTATATCAATAAAATAGAAAACTATAACTACAATAAGTTCCTAAAATGAGAACCAAAATTCATAGATTGGGAAACCTTTCTATTGAGGGTTTTGACAATATTTATAATATGAGATTGCAAATACAATTGATAATATTTTGTTACTTTTCGAGTCAATTTCAACTCTTCAAATTCCTAGATTAAAAAATAAAATAAAATGTTTTAATACACGTTAACACTTAGGTTGACAACTGCTAGATTATGACTAGATATTCAAGTGGTATCTTCAAAGTTTCTTGAAACTATGCCACTAACATTTGATAGGAGGATGATAACATCATGATTATGTTGGGAAGAAAAATTTCCATAGTGACATGATATTCTAATGCGCTCTAGGAGATAACTAGGACATCCTTCTTCAACAAGAAAAAAAATGAATTCAACATTGTGTGGTGTTTGGTAGGGTCCAACTTATGTTTTTTGAGATTTTCCTTGGTGAGTTTACTGGTGAACACACTAAAGGAATTTTTTTTTTGCATTCAATTCATCATATAATTCCCCATTCACTTCCTTAATTGATCTAGCCTATCCTTGATACTTGATTAAAGGAAATTTGTTCCTATTGATAATCCTTTATTCTAGGGAGTAATGCTTCTCAAAACAAGCTACTAACTGAGCTATTCATTTGTTAGCTTCTCATGAACCTTGAGAGATCAGTTGATTTCTATAGATTCATAAAGTAATTATTGTGCATTGACTCTAGGACATTCAACTAGGTCTTAAGGCTATTATTTTGACCATTGTTCCAGCTGAGTGATAACATTTAATACTTCTTATAATTTAGTGCCTCTCATTTTAGTGAGCTTCCATAGAGGTAACGACTAAGCTAATTCCTTCTAAAATCCATTAATAGTGATATAAATGTAAGTCTAGGTCTTGATATGATTTGTGCACCTCTAAGGAACATGCCCTGTAATCTTATACCTTAATTCTCTTATATTCCAAGGATTACCCTAAAACTATGGTGTAGAGGAGTTACTGGGTTCTTTATCATTATAGGATTTGACTATTGATGCATTGCCAACCCATCTTCTGGATGTGGACATCAGTCTCCTGAAAAACCAAAAAAAGAAAAAATTACCCATTATAGAGATTATCTTATTGAAATGAAATGTAAGTGACTAAAGTTTCTAAGTTTTAGGGTTGGCTGAGTTTGAGAGAGAATAAGTAGTTTTAATGGTGAGGATAAAAAAAGTTTCTAGTTTAACTTTCTTTACCACGATGGATGAATGTTTTTTTCATGGAAAATATCACCGAGAGGCGAAGGAAACACGTAGGGTTAATGGGTGAAAGGTATATACTCATTTATCCAAATTAGGAAATAAAATTAATTAAAAATACAACATATAACTATGCTAGAAACATCAAAATTTCTTTGTGAAAAGAAACCCTAGTTTCTTTGGAGATAATCCCTAAGTATCACAAGGGAAATAAATAGCTGAGAATTCTTGGGATATGGTAAGCCATTTCTTAGGTTTTGCTGTAACAAACAAATGTTATTTCACCTAAAAAGTGGTTGATGAGGAGCTAGGGTGCATCCATGGGTTGACCAAGGGAAAGAATGAGAGAACAAAACCAAGGAATGAGCTAGCTAATAGGAGAAATGGCTCTAGAATCATCTTTAAAGGTTTTTATGTCCATGAAAAGTGTTTTTATTTGATGGTACGAGTTGAAGCAAGTGGCACAAGTGTGCATTGGGTTAGTGAGTGTGCAAGTCCATGAGAAAAGAACATAACACAATCTCCAAAAATTATATAAATCATCTAAAACTCATTTAAAATTCATTAATGAGTAAAATATAATGTTATAGGTAATTTTGTCATATCTGGTCAATAGGCCTACAAACAAGATCATTCACATCCTTTGAACACTTTTTCATCCTCCCTACACAAATCCCTAAGCATGACTCTTACTAATCCTCGAGTTTCTACATGAAACTACTTCATTTCAGTCATTTTTAGGACTAACACACCCTATCCCCTCATTGGCTAGCATTGACTACCATGTTTCCCTACCGTTGATCACCAAAAAGTTACTCAATGTTAGGGGTGCGCTGACTCTAGAAATTCATGAAAATAAAAAAGAATACCGAAGCTTCCTTTTCCAAAATCTTCTAGGATATGTTGTAACTATTTACCTTGGATAAAAGTCTCGAATCCTATCCTATCCTACCTTGGAGTTTTCATCACTTATCCCTTGAGCCCATCCTCCCATCAAGAGTGGATATCAAGCCCAAATTGGTAAAAGGATAAGAATTCATGAATTACCTCATTCACCTATATATTTACTTCCATCCATAGGTAAGGGGTTGGCTTTTGGAGAGTGATTCTACCCTTATGATGTTGATGTGAGAGATATTATTCCACACATTAGGGTGGCTAGAGGTTCACTTTGTGGCAAGGAAAGGACAAGTCAACTTGGATGAGCTCTTCTACAAGATCAACACCTATTTTTTGTTGTAACTCACTTCTATTAATGCAAAGATGTTAATTTTAGATAACAATGGTATGTTCTATGCTTAAGACAATTTACTTCAATGTTTCTTTAGCAACCCAATGACAAATTCCAATTATATCCAGTAGCAATCACATTAACTTATAAGCATTGGCAATAAATGCAGATAGAACATAAAATTTTATGCAAAAGACAAGCCAAGACAAGAGGACACAAGATGTGGCGGATGCGAGGGACAAACCCTAATGTGGGGAAACCCTTTCATAAAATATTCTTATTATTCTTCAATAGTTCAATAGAGAGAGAGTACAAATATCATAAGCCCAAAACAGATTTGCTAAATCAACAGTCAAATCAGCCCTAACCAGAAAGTCAATGGTGGTAAAAGCTGCCCAAAAACATCCTCTAAATAGTAGTATGATTCAACCTTCTAGGAGAGTCAAATTCTGCCAAAATTCTTTGGTCAAAACCTAGTCAAAGGAGAGAGAAAGTATGATGTAATTTTCTACGGTCAAAACTAAATTCAACGCTAAAGTCAATGTTGGTAAACCACCTTTAAATGCCTTGATTTCTATGCTAAAGAATGTAGCCTAGAGAAATAAAAATTTTGACCCAAAAATCAAAGTCAACGCAAGTCAAACACCCCTCGGTCAGCACTAGCCAATGCCCTAAAGTCAATGGTCTATTATGGCCAGAAATTTGGCCTCTTGCCACATGTGCGAAGAATAATGAGGAGCTGCCCAGCCACATGTGCGAAAATGAGAGGGAGAAGCCTCCAATGATGTTTGACCCAAACAAGAGAGAGAAGAAAATGTGATGAGATGATGATGTTTGAATAAGGAAAAGGTCTCTCCTATTTATACACAACGTTGAGGGTGAAGAGACACATCTGTTGGGCTTCATGAGCCTACATTTGATTGGAGGTGACCTTGACAATTTTTCCATAGGAGAAATACATTCATAATTCCATTTCTGCTTATCAGAATGAGATGATATTTATATCAAAATTGTACCTCTCCGAAAGAGGAATCCAATGACATAATCATATTCATCATATGAGCTGTCCTAAGGTGGAAGTTGGCCCTAGTTGCCAATTTAAACAAAAGAATTCTTTGTTTTCCTATATATGAGGTTATGATTTCATGTATTTCAATACTGTGTTGATCTATTAAATAAAGTGATTAGCTAATGCTACATAGATTCCGTAGATCATTGGCTTCTGTTGTCTAACTGTGAAGGTTCTAATTATACCGATTAGAGATAGGATTGGAGCATATAAGCCAAGGAAGGATCGAAGCATACGATGGATTCTAGGTAGACTTCATCTCGTTATCTATTACTTTAAGGAAAACATCAACTTCTTTGTCTTTCTGTTGTTCTAGGTTAGTCCACCAGGTCTAGGGAAGATACTTCTATCCACAGTCATAGATTCCATATAACATATAAGCATGAGATAAGATTCCATTCAGTAAAATTAAATTTTGAGTAAAAAAATTGTGGTAAAATACCATATAACAAAAAGGAAAAGTAAATAAGAATTTAAATAAATTTGGGGCTGATCTGGCTATAGCTAAAGATGACCTGGAAAACCAAGATGAAAATCTCCTTTAACCTCAAGTGATTCGATCTCCAAAGAGAGAGCTAAGATTGTGTGAGGAAAAGAATGGGCTTTGGTCTTCTTTTAAAGAGCTTTATTGGGCCTTTTCATGGATAACTTGAGTAATTTATTTATCACATTAGATCTTTTTCTCCTTCTAATATTTTTTTAACTCAAATTAAAATATAACTTTAAAAGCAAAATAAAACTTTAAAAACTCCAAAAATCTCAAGTTAAAGGTCGATTTAATCACTATAGCACTGGCTTGAAGGCTAGTCGGGTGCTATAATGCTCTATTAGTGCTTAAGTGGGTACTATTCTCAAGGAGAAGGATCCAAAATTGAGTTAAGAGAAAAAACTAGGCATTGTCTTGAGGGTCTCTAGAGTGATATAGCACTAGAAAGAGCCTAAATAGAGTTCTATGGAGGATTGGAGAGAGTGAAAAGCATCTTAAAGTGGAAAAACGTGGAGTGCAATGCTACATAAGATGTCATCATGGCATTATGGAGACTTGAGAAAGCAAAAAAAAATTAGAGGGAGACATAAAACAAGGAAATTATTTTCCTTGTTGCATTGAACAAGAGATCAAGGGGGCAGTATAGCACAAGATTAAGGTCCAGGAGGGAGCTACAATGAGCATAAAGGCTTAGAAACAAAGTTTCAAGCTCAATTGAGGGTTTAGTGCTAAGATAAAGGTCAATATGGTGCTATATCGTAGGATAAAGGCCTAAGGGCTCACTAGTAAAGGCCAAAAATAGTGAAATATGCAAGAAATACTAAGTAAAACCCTCTTTCAAAAGGCTGCCTCGGTAAACAAGAACATGAAAGGTTTCCTGGTGCTTTTGATAAGCCAAACAATTTGAATTAATTTCACAAGTTGATCGAGGTGGATATTGGTGGCCACCCGCCTATTCCACTTGGACCCCCACCATTGTTTCTTTCAATTTTTTCAGTTTCCTTATTTGTAGCACACTTTACTATTTTTGGCAGTTTTTTTGGGTCCTAAACTTCTGAAGATGTTTTGAGGCCCTAAACGATGTTTTTTGAGAAAACGGGGGCCAACATGGGCCATAGATTGATGTTGGCAACTCGAATGTTGTAGTGCTTGTATATATATTTCTAAAGAGGTATTGTGCGCGTTAAACAAAGATCGTATGCCAAAGTTAGAACCCGGGGAAGTTGATGTACCAATTTACCTAAACGGGGCCCATAGTTTGGCGCTTCATCTCCTAGGGTTAGGTTTTTAGACATTTAGGGTTTCCCATTGTTTCTCAATAATAAATAGGCTTTTGAGCCTCATTGTAACACCGTTCATAGGCATGTAGCTACCACATCTCTTCTTAGAGATAAGCTACCATTGCTCGAGCTAGGCTTATTTCCATTATGTTTGTAAGCATACTTCAGTATTGGATATTAATGAAATGAAGTGTTATTTCCGCTGCATCTCCATATTTATGGTTATATCTGTAATTTATTGCGTTCCTGTTTAAATTAGGATCACAAGTCTAACTCCAATATCTCAAGTTAGAAAGGCTAATCAAGGCTCACAGAAGGTTGGAAGACTTGACAAGATTATCTCTACATGATATTAAAAAATTGGTCCCCTCAATTCCCTCCAGACATAAGGCACTAGGAGGAATTTAAGAATGGTTGTTGTAGCAACTACGAAAATTGGAGAGAGATTGGTAGGATACTTGAATATCTGAATACTATCCAAGAATCTATTCTAGATCACTCTTGATTGATATTCCTTTAAGACTTATTATTCTTGCCAAGAGTGTACCACTACTTAGAACTGCAAAATGTTGGGTTGCATGACTTCATCTTGAATGATTTGGGATGTATCCTGAGTATAGATCAAAATGGTATATATTTTACCCATAGTTTTCCTCTTCAATTAGAATTTGGTGCAACAAACAATGATACTTTAGGAGATTGAATGACCAAGAATTAAAGATGAATTTCTGGAGTTATCTCCACTACCAACAAACATCCATAGCTCTAGCAGAGTCACCTTGGAATCACAAACATTTATTTTCTACCAATGAGCATCCATAGCCCTGATGAAGTTATTTATATGTCCCAACTGCTTAGGAAACCATTCTCAAGACTTTATATTTTATTCGTTGACATTTTATTTATTAGACTTTACTTTTTTGGGTTCATTTGGTCACAAGGTGGATGAGTGGATCCTAAATGGAAGCAAAGTTGATTCCCTATGAAAATTAAAGATTACTTGTTGTAAGTATGTCTCCCTAATATCACAACTCGAGCTTAAGCTTTCATATCAGAGTGGAACATAATTAAGCTTTCTCAACCGGATTAGTTTTTGGATCGATGTCCACCTAGCATTTTCACTATGTACAGAGCATTTCCCACTTGGTAGTGATCATATTGTTAGAAGAAAAAATGAGTTTATGACACTTAGAGTAGGATTCTTGGGCATCACACACAGATTCAAGGTCTACATACATTGTTCCTAACAAAAGTAGCTTGGTTAGGATATCAACTCCCATATGTAAGCCTCAAACCAAAAGTCAAGAATTTGATTTTGAAAAACTCTTTGTGCATCCATTAGGTTTCTAAGTTCTTTTTGGACTATTGGGTCCAATATAGGATCCACTTGGAAACAACAAAAACAACATGACATGGGGAAGGGAGAGTGAAAACTGCAATCACAAGAACATCAATGACATGACTCAAGAAATGAGGAATGGTCACAACATTTAAAAATTTAAAAGATAACGCAAGCATGCATACCTCTTGCTAGTAATATTTTGGTTGCAAAGGTAAGTCATGATTAATATTTAATACCTAGTGTAAGTTGATCTATGAATTATTAATATTTTTAGATTTGAATAAGAAAGTTACTATGGCTTTCTATTTGTGTTGGTTGATCAAGGTAAGTCTTAAACCAAACTTTGTCCTACATTTCAAAATTATTAGATAACAATGTTGAAATGTCAATACCAAAATTAAATTTAGTAAAACTATTAATATTCACATCTAAGTTAGTACAATCATTACTATTTACAACTAAAATACAGGGTTCATTATCACCAATCTATAAAAACTGAAGGAGACCAGGTTGGGCTTCTAATGTGAGATGAGTTGACTAGGTTGAATGGTCACTAAAGATATTTCAAGAAAACAATTCCCCAATGTATTTGAGACAAAGTTGCTTGGCTCATTAGGCATCTCAAGTTGAGTTACCATTTGTTTCATATGAATCACACCATTTACCGATATCTGATTTCTCTTGACTTTATAAGGTAACCATAAGTGAGACCAATTAATAGAAAATCACTCCCATAGTCTTCTAGAATAGTCCCTACTTAACAACAAACTATATGCCTATGGTATGTCCATGAATATGATATTTATTACCTTGTGGACTCCTAGGTTAGAGGACAATCATATCATGACATCATTCATTTCACTAATTAATTTTACTTTTGAGTTGTTTAACTAAATGATATTTGTGTTGGTCTTCTCAGGGACAACATTAATATTTTTGCACATAGAGAAGGGAATGACATTGGAGGAAGCTCTAGGGTATACCAAATAATTATGTACATTGTGGTTGAAAAATTTAAATTTTAGAAGAAAAGGCAGGGTCTACAAATTGGAATATGCTTCAATTCTTGTTGTGTTTATAATGGACTTATCATTGTTAGAGTTGTTTATAGTGGAAAGAGCTACAAAATAAGTTTGCAGTTTATGGGGACAAAGACTAAGCATGAGAGGGATAAAATGTCTTGAAAATAATTTCTCTCTGTTTTGGAATATTGTAGAGATCATACAATAAAATGTTAGCCTTGATATTCTCCATACCTTCAATAACGTTGTATTCCAGATCCTTGGGCATGAAGAAACTAATGAGTTAGTATTTTTTGGAGGAGAGTGAGACTTATATTTTTGCACAAGTGTTGTGGGCTTGGTGGGTGGCACAAAAATTGTAGTCTTCTTAGTGTTTTGCATAGGATTGGTATTATATTTTTCATTCTTTGCATAAATGGAAGTAACCTTGAGGGTTGAGGAAGTAGATTTAATAGAGGATTGAGGAGTAAGTGGCTTCCTTAAAAGGGATTTTCCTTTGGTAGGTTGAGTGGATTCAGGTATAGGTTCTTTGTTACGGAGACAATAATTTCATGGGCTATTTAAGAATTTTGTTTTACCCCAACATATACTTCTCTAATAGTTTGTGTCTTTGTGTCTATGACCCAATCCCAAAGGAACACAATAGAGCCTTCGTTGGTCTCTTCTTCAATTTGGCTGGGATCCTCTTTTACTTCTTGGGAAAAGCCGTTAGACAAGGATAAGCAATCAAAAATTTGATTAATAACTAGGGTAATTGAGTTAACCCAATCTAGACATGTATTCTCTAAGTGATTAGCCCAAATATATGAACAAAAAATATCCATACCAAAATTTTCAAGGCTTAAGTTTATATTTGAGTTATCACTAGGATTTTCTTGATTATTAGTCCTCTTCTAGAATGGGTGGAAAGGCTGATGTCTAGATAATAATTCTCCTCAATCTTTCTTCATGTCAACTACTCCATTCGAGAGCTTCTTAACAAGTTTCAGCATGTTGTCTAGGTTGGTGGGTTCTTTCTTAGCTGGCTTACTAAGGGTCAAATTCTTCTTTATGCTGGCTTTAGGTTTCTCTTTAGGGGTGTTTATAGCTAAGGAAAGCATCTCTTTTTCAACTTTATTAGCTCCCTCAAAGTTCAAGGCTAGGGTGTTCTTCTCTTCTCTCTTGATGATCATGGCTATGAAGGTGTGTAGGGCTAAAGTGTAGTAGTTGATAACAAGATGATATGCAAGGTGAGAATTAGGAGGGATCTTATAGCAATGTGGTGAAGTGCTAATTGAAGTATTTGAGCTTATATTTATTGTGCATTTTAATGGCAATCAACTCTTTTAAAAGAAAATCATATGATTTCTCTTCACCAAACTTGCTAATAAAAATACATTCAAAAGCATCCTAAGAACCATTTTTTTTTAATACCAGGTTGAGGCTTATTCTCGAAGGTGTATAGGAAGAGATGATAAAGCACACTGTTTTCATGTTCTACATTCAATAGTCGTAAGGGATTTTTTTTTTTTTTTTTTTTTTTTTTTTTTATTTTTTTTTTAAATGTGATCTTTAGGTGAGGAAACCTTATAAGGATCAAATTTGGGAAACAACCTTTCTAGTTTCTAAGGATGATCATGCATGATGCCTGCAATATTTTGGGCTCCTTATGACATCCACGGAGGTTGAGGTTGATCAGACATTATAATGGTGTACATCCCAGATGTAATTCTTCATCATATTTGAGGAGGAATTAGGATGATAAATGCAACTAGTTCCACCACCAATATCAAATGTTGTGTGACTAGATTGGGGAGAGATGGAAGAGATTGGGCTGATATGATCAAAATTACCTGAAATGCCTTCAAGGGTGTGTTCAATGAGATCCTGAACATAATTAACCATGAATATGTGTTTGGTAGCCTTCTTCTTGGGGAGACGAGGAACGACATAAAGTTTGCCAATTTGTTTAGTAATCCCATGTGATGTTCCCGACGATGTTCACTTTAGTAGGAGAAATAGAGTATAAATCTAGTTAGAAATATTATTAGTTTTTAGGATTAGAGACAATGATTTCATAACTCGTATCTCTCTTAGAATTCTCAATATAAGTGGATGAAATGTGGAGTGGTTGGGTGGGAATATATTTTCCTCAGGAATTTGCTTTGTGAAAAACTAGAATTCTACCTCCATGCACCTCAGGGCCTTTCATCTAGTGAGAAATTAACTGTTGAAAAGGGAGAATGAGCCAAAAACAAATAATGGGTTCTATTTGGTATGAGGTCCCATTTGGACCTCACATCATTTGGGATAAGAGACCCATGCAAATTCTATACTTGTAACTATTATTAGTATTCTTAATAAGGCTGTGAAATATAGGTAATTGTCACAAACAAGTTTATGCGAATTTCTAATTTCTAAGCTAAAAAAAAGTAATGCACTAAGATGAAAAAATGTAATCTTTCTAGCAGTGGAAGATATAAGAGTAATAGGAAGAAATGAGCCTATAAACACAAAATCATACAGTCAAGGAAATAATTAGCTGAAATCCAAGACAGCAACAAGTTCCTAACTTACAAGAACAACTCCAAAATAGCTAATATGCTGATCTAATAATTGCTCATAGAATGAAATCCACATGCTTGGGAGCACTAAGCATGTGAGAGAAAATATATAATTTATAGAGTAGTCCATGACATTGTAGTATACATCCCAAAAAGTACATACATATGTGAACTATTCAAGAATAGTTATAAACAGATACACGATGCATGCATAAATATAGCTCCAATAATGGCCTTTCAAGGATTCATAATATTAAATCATGAATCCAGAATTACATGCTTCCCAAATGTAATATACAAATATATCAATAAAACATAAAACTATAACTACATCAAGTTCCTAAAATGAAAACAACAATTCAAAGTTTGAGAACCATTTCTACCCATGGTTTCACAATATTTATAATTTGAGTTTGTAACTATAATTTGTGATTGTTTAGTTTCTTGTTAGGTAATAACAACTATTCCAATTCCTAAATTACAAAATAAATAAAATGCTTTAATATACTTTAGCACTAAGGTTGACAATTCTAGATATTGACTGAACCTTCAAGCAGGGTCTTCAGGTTTTCTAGAAGAGATGCCACCATGATTTGATAGTAGGATTATATCATCACAAATTTGTTTGTTAGTAAAATCTCCACATTGACACGATATTTTTTTGTGCTCTAGGAGATGATTGGGACGTCCTTCTTCAATGACACCATAAATTAATTCAACACCATGTGCTTCTTGGTATGGTCCACCAAATGCTATATGATATTGTCCTTAACAAGTTTACTAGTGACCAAACTAAAGGAAAATTATTTTGCATGCAATTCCTCTTATAATTCCTTGTTAACTTCTTGATATGCTCTGGCCTATCCTTTATTCCCAATTGAAGGCAATATATTCATCTCAATAATCCTTTCTACCAGGGAGTAATGTTGCTCATATTGAGCTATTGACTGAGCGATGCACCTTGATATCTTCTCTTGAACCTTGAGAGATCAGTTCATTGATATAGAGTCACAAAATAATTCATATGCATCGATTATAGGACATTAAATTGTAGCTTGAGGGTATTATTTGTTCCATTATTCTAGTTGAGTGACATAATTCAATACTCCTTGTAACTTGATGCCTCTTTTAGTGAGATCCCAGAGAGGTAACTTCTAAGTTGATGCCTTTTTTTAAATATGAAAACAATGATATACCTATAAGATGAGGGAATTATATTATTCATGCACCTATAAGGCACATTCCCTGTAATATTCTACCTTGATGCCCTCCTACTACTTTTCCTAGTTTCCTCCTTCAATGAGATGACATGTTGCGACAACTTAACTACCTGAGCATATTTCTTTTCATTTGTTCTACAAGATCTCTCACATTCCTCTCAGTAGCTTGAGAGAAAAATATATTTGCTGAGCCCATGGTGAGGGGATGTAAGATCCCAAACATCAAAAAAATTGATAGATCTAGCACATTTTAGTGTTCTCAATAAAAATATTTCAATAAGAAACAGGAACACAAACGAGATCTGGAACTACACCCCTTTATTTATATTATTAATGGAAGAAAATAATACATTCCCATACAATAATATCTAATAACATGCATGATTTCTCATCAAAGAGAAAACTAAAACACTGAAGCAAAATCATGGAACCTGGATGGATCCACCAGACAAATCACACTCACAAGGTTTTTGTCCCTAGGATCAAATTGGAATTGGCCACAACAAGTTCCTAATAAAGACAAAATAGATAGATAAATTCAGGTGATCCAAATGCCTAGCTCATATCCCCTTTAATATGCTCAAGGGACTCTTTAGAAACCTTATTTCCATCGAAAAATGAAGGAAAATATTATGGGAAGATCCCATGGGAAAATACCATGGGTAAATTCCGTCCATTTCGACCCTATTAAGAAAAGGGAATATTACAAATCCTCTTGCCTAAAGATTACTGGCCCTCTAGCAATTCACTTCTATCCACAACAAAAGCATCTATACACTGATACCTGGATCCCATACAAACCAGTGTGTTATTCCATGCCTCCTTGCTAAATGATCTTGAATGGATCCTTTGATACTTGGATCCCAAACAATCCTTCGACCAATCCTTCCCTAAATAGATTCACCTAGATCCCAATTCCACCTAAGTCCCAAACAATCCTCCAACCAATCTTTCCCTCAATAGATTCACCTAGATCCCAATGCCACCTAAGTCCTGGGACTTGTGGGTTATGATACCATCTCAAACCTCCATCACTACATGTGCCTAATGGCCCAAGATGCAATATGCCCTTGGCTAAGGGTATCCTCCTAGGAATCATCCCATTGATAGAGTTCCAACTCATAATCTCTCACCAATCCATCTCGTGGGAAGGATCTAATGCAGGAATGTTTATACATGGAATAAGTATACTATGTTGATGTTGCATGGTGCTCAACTCATGATGCTCCACTCGGTCAACCAACATGATCCATTTGGAGAAATCTGCCCTTACTCTCCCCAATGTATAAAGGCAAGTTGGTAATGATGCAAGCCTTAACTATGTACTCCTATAGAGGGCTTCTCTTGAACTCCCCACTATATTCCTCTTGATGCCTTGTGAGGGACTTGAGTCATTCCTCAACACTCAACAACTTGGCTGTTGATTTGAAACTTACCCCTATGAGCTCCTCAATTTTCCTATTCGCCTGCAAGACAGTGTCTCGTACTTTCTGGACTCCCTGATTCAACATCATAATATATGTCTTGAAATGCACGATATTTTCCCAAAAGTCCTCTATTGGTAATTTTTCCATTCTGCCCCTCATGATCATGCTCATCATGCCAATTTATTACTAATGGCTCCTCACTTGAGTCTCCTTGATTGTCTTCTTCCTAGCCTTCTCCACATGTGGGGACGATCTATTGTTCACCCTCTCTAGTTGTCAAACATGAATATACTGGTGGAATTTTATCTACGCCTCATTTCCCATACTCTAGGGCATATTGCATCTTGGGCCATTAAGCACGTGTAGTGATGGCGGTTTGAGATGGTATCATAACCCATAGGTCCCAGGACTTAGGTGGCATTGGGATCTAGGTGAATCTATTGAGGGCAAGATTGGTTGGAGGATTGTTTTGGACTTAGGTGGAATTGGGATCTAGGTGAATCTATTGATGGAAGGATTGGTCAAAGGATTGTTTGGGATCCAAGTATCGAAGGATCCATTCAAGATCATTTAGCAAGGAGGCATGGAATAACACACTGGTTTGTTTGGATAGAAGTGAATTGCTTGAGGGCAAGTAATCTTTGGGCAGGAGGATTTGTAATATTCCCTTTTCTTAATAGGGTCGAAATGGACGGAATCTACCCATGGTATTTTCCCATGGGATCTTCCCATAATATTTTCCTTCATTTTTCACCTGTCTAGTGATGATGTGTCTAAGGAAAACCTTTCCCTTACTGAAGACTACATCATAGCCTCTGTCTTCCAGCATCGCGATCGACACCAAGTTTCTCTTCAGTCCTGGTACATACTTGACATCGGTCAAGGTAAAGCGAGATCCATGCTCCCTCTGAAAAATAACCGTTCCTACACCTGAGACATTATACTTCTCATCATTACCCATCGCTATGAGTATCTGGAGATATTTCTCCTCCAAAGTATTGAACAAACTCTTGTCACCGGTCATGTGGAAAGAAGCTCCACTATCAAGAAACCAACCACTTCCCACCATGGATGAAACCATGCATGCGAAGAGTGTGAAATACAACTCAAATTGTGAAGCAAGTGCCTCACCTTTAGATCCTTCACCGGATTTCCTCCCTGGTATTCTGCCTGATCTCCTCTTGCACAAGATCCGACCAAAGTCTCTCCCATCCTGGAAATTTCTCTTGACCATTGATAGAGTCCTGATAGGAATTCCAACTCTTCGGAAGACCAAGGAGAGCCAAGCTCACCAAGTCCTCATCATCGACAGTCACCCCCACACTTCCCAGCTCATCCCGGCATTGGGTGAACTTCATGAGATACTGGGGCATACTGTCTCCGTTCTCACACTTAATGTTTCTAAGTTTTATCCTTGAGCGCCATTCCACTAGCTCAAAACTCAACCGCTTCTGATGTAAAATTCGTGAGAACAAAGTATTTCTTGTACAAAGATCGACTGTATGGGCATTCACCGGATATCTCACCTTCCAAAAGAAGGATGAATCCATAAGCTACCTAGCCCGATTACAGACTTTTCCTGAAGAAATAAAATGTAAACACTTTCTGAAGAATAGATCCGATGATCAATCCTCGCTTTGATATCTTGTAGAACTTTTTCTACAAATCAACCAGCTCCCATACCATGTAGAACCTGTTCTACAAATCAGAGAGCTCTGATACCATGTAGAAATTTTGAATAATATGAAATTTATTCACAAATATTATCCTGATTATACACTATTTGTAGAATCATGCATAATACATAACCTCCTCTACGTTGATCATCAATTTTGCGGAATCAGAAACATTCGCATGCGCACATTGAAACATCAGTCACACATATCAACACAGTATATCACGGGGAAATCATACAACTGAAAACCACCAACTATCTATATATTATATTGATTGAGAACATGTAACAATACATAGTACAATACTCCTCACAAGTACTCAGTACTACCTCCACCTGTTACACACAAACTAGCTCAGGTCTGAATCAATTACAGGTTCAAATCTCCTCCACTGCTTGTCTGCCTCCACTGCGCAATCCTGCATGAGAATAGATGAGAATGGCTGATCCAAACTCGTATTTCCCTTGTCTATACCATGCAATCCTCATTGGCAATACTCAATCCATTGATTGTGCAAATCACATGCACAACTATAGTCACAACTGACAGCTGTCTTGCCCTTTCACTCACCTCTAACACTTGTATCCACTGAACTGTCCATGCACTGAGTTAATTGATGTATTCTTTAGTTGATTTATGAGTTAATAATTAGTGAATTAATTAATAATTAATTCACACCACTCATCATTAGTCTATTTGTCAGTTAGACTAACTACAACTAGTTCAACTAAGTCAAACTGAACACAACTCCATCAACTCCTCATTTAGCTCCACAGAACTCAACCACTGAAGTTCTAATTGAATTCCTTCATGCAATAGCTCAACTAACCCATTAGAAAAGCGTATTTCCATCTGGTAGTTGCATGTGCCACATCCATAGCTCAAACTGAAGTGCAACAAGAGAATAAGATAATGTTTATAGTCCAAATATTATTAAGAGCTAATAATATTCGACTGTTCTATTTTTAGCATGGCAGTCTAAAAATAGACTCCGCCCATATGTCTAAAAATAGAAGTCCATCTATTTTTACCAACTTGACCAATCATCCACAAATAGCATCCTGCAACTCATAGACCATGATCCATATGTCTAAAAATAGACATTGCGCCAAAAATAGCCTGCTAGACCACTTAGTGAAGGCGACTTCTTTTCACTAAGCTCCATCATCTTGTTGCATTTTCAACACTTCATGGTTGCAAGGAGATATATAAGTTGGATAGGTCATCAAATTTCCTTGCATACGAAAGGAGGATAAATATAGTCTCCAAAAGAGAAGTCATTGATATCTATGGAAAATTCTCTAAAGGTCAAGCATTGTTTGAATGCATTGAATAGGATCAAGGGACTCATAGGATTATTATGAAATTGGTCAAAGGTCCTCTCATCCCTATGTAGTAGAGGAAACATCAAAGAGATATATGAAATGATAGAAGATATATTCTCTGAAAATGCGGTAAAGTAGGTTATATAACTTAAACCTAATCTACACAAAATTGAAGGTATCAAAGAATGAAGGGATATATTTATAAGATCTCAATTGGGATATTTTGGAGAGATGATAATAATATACTCATCATTGTTCTTAAATGCACTAAAGTTACCTCATTTGACAACTTGTGGTCTCTATGCTAGATAGAAAAAGACAAGTTCAGGGAAAAAGTGTTGAAGCTTAAAGGACTCAAACATTTACAAAAAGGAAAGGAAAATTTGGTCCTCAAACAAGACAAAACAATATAGCTAAGATTCAATGTTATGGAAAGAAATATCATATCACCGGAAAGACGGAGGAAGCTGAAGAAAAGGGCCAATGAAAGAGGGCATAATAGATCTCTACTATGATTGAGATGGTATCCCTAAAATAGGGGTCTTATCATAAGCTCCTAAATATTTTGTTATAGATATGACCATGATAAATAATAATATGCATTGTGGCATCATCTAAGCATTAGAAACAAGAGCTCGTGACATCACCATGGGAATCATAAAGGATAGAAGGAACTAAATCCATGGTAGTCAAACATGAAGAATATAGCTCTTGGGAACCTCATTGGACATTGAAGGAAATGATGAAGTCATCTAGGACAAGGCTCATCATACATCAATTCAAAAAGGAAACATTTGCCGGATGGGGATATACAAGATCCTCAAGATTCTTTGATGGAATCCTCATTAGAGGGTTCACTAATCTAGAGAGGAAGCAAGTGTTTCATCAGGAACTCCAACTTGTGGAATTCATGTAATGATGGTATGATGACATGAGAAATGAAACAGATCAAGGGGTTGAAGATATTTTCAATCAACGAAGCTTCTTGAAGAAGCCTAGATGACCTAAATATAAATGAGGTATGTATGCTTGTATTTAATACTATAAAGTCATGTCGTATGGTTGCAGGTAACATGGATCACTACTTCTACTGTATAAATTTTTAATAATATGACATTTATTCACAGAGATTATCCTGATTATACACTATTTTCGGAATCATGCATAATACATAACCTCCTCTACGTTGATCATCAATTTTGCGGAATTAAGAAACAATCACATGCGCACATTGAAGCATCAATCGCACATATCAACACAGTATATCACGGGGAAAGCATACAGCTGAAAACCCCCAACTATCTGTGTATTATATTGATTGATAACATGTCACAATACATAGTACAATACTCCTCGTAAGTACTCAACACTATCTCCACCTGTTACACACAAACTAGCTCAGATATGAATCAATCACTGGCTCAAATCTCCTCCACTGCTTGCCTGCCTCCAGTGCACAATCCTGCATGAGAATAGATGAGAATGGCTGAACCAAACTCATATTTCCCTTGTGTAACACTATGCAATCCTCATTGGCAATCTCAATCCACTGATTGTGCAAATCACATGCACAACTATAGTCACAACTGACAGCTGTCTTACCCTTTCACTCATCTCTAACACTTGTCTCCATTGAACTGTCCATGCATTGAGTTAACTGATGTATTCCTCAGTTGATTTATGAGTTAATAATTAGTGAATTAAGTAATAACTAATTCACACCACTCAACACTAGTGTATTTGTTAGTTAGACTAAATACAACTAGTTCAACTAAGTCAAACTGAACACAACTCCATCAACTCCTCAATCAACTCCACCAAACTCAATCACTTGAGTTCTAACTGAAGTC
>APFE030264134.1:0-37054 GCA_000404065.3 Pinus taeda
GTGCATTAATTTTAATTTCTTACAAAGGAGTAGATCTTGGTTAGGGTTTAAAGTAATTAGGAAAACCCACAAAGTAAAACCAACAAGACTCCCATCCCACTCCCTGGTGCCACAAACCGTGGAGAAAATTTCTGACAATTTCAAGTTCCTCTCACTTACACTTGTTCCCTTTTGTTTCCAAGTGTACTTAGTCATGGCTAGACAGGGTTTGAGCTAGGGTTTTCTATCTTTATGTTTGTGGCTTATCTGATACCTACTTAGGTTTTGGACTAGTAGACAATGTTTAGTGTTAATGCCCTCGCCGAATGTATTATTGTTTGCCATTTAGGATACGACGATGCCCAATTATGTACACTCAAGCACTTAGTCATACGCTACATGTAACAGCTAAATATTTGGCACATAATTTGGATTTTGGTACCTTTGTTTTGTAATTATAGTATGATGTTGATAACCCACTGTTTTGTCAATGGGGTTGAAATTTATTTACCAGTGTGACATATTTATTCTTGTTTTTGGAATTTCATTATGTATTTATTTCTGAAAATACTCTTAAGCGCAAACTGTAAGTTTTTCGTAATGTTGTTATATCATGTCATTCACTAATTATTTCATTCGTTTGTTTAATAGTTGAATTGAAACTTCTGTGATCCATAATAGTTGAAAAAATAACTTCAGCATAAATCACATGCAGACAGACATTTGTAATTTACACCAAAGTTATTCTTTCAATAGTTTGTTTAATGTTAACATGTTGCGGTTCATGCTAAACGAAGTTGTAGTATCCATATTCAATATTATAGTTAAACTCAGTTACAAACTTATGAATTTCCTTTTCATTCCAAATATTCTCTGAACACAATTTGTTTAATACAATAATTTTCCTGGGTTATAAAAAGGATTTCGATGCCCATAGCTCTAAGAAGTAGTATGTATTTCTTTATACATACTTAATTTGCATTTCGATTTTATAAAGGTTAACTTCATTGTATGGAATTATTTATTTATGGTTCGTTGCATTTCGGAATGTTTATATCATGGCCACCAGGGTTTCTAACGGTATTTATGTTGTTATAAAGTGGATTTGCATTCACTTTTGTTCACTTAAGGGGCCCCACTATTGACTTTGGTTTTAGAATCATATACCAATAAAAGATCTATGTTATTTTATATATTTATTAATATCATCAAGAATTTATTTTTGTGCTTATTTGATCTAGCGTTAAGAACTTGTAGAGTTGAGGGATTGTCCCTAGGCTTCTGAGTAAATAGGCTTGACACAAAAAATGACCAGCTTCTCCTACAATGCACTATGAAAGAGCCATAGTCAAATTAACATAGACCCCATCTAAGTTCCTCTTTTGTTCTTAGGGCACTTCTAGAACAATAACTTTCTTTTTCTATTAGTTTGGGAGCTCCACTCTTGAAGAGTTCCCTAGATCGGCCATAATCAACTTTCTACTTTAATAAGTTATTTGCTCTTTCTTACAAGTTCTCCATTGATTCAGTTAGAAAATCTTCGTTATAAAAATATATAAATTATTTTGGTAGAATGTAGGCATTGATTCCTTATGAAACCTATAATTATATTTATTTTCTTTAACATAAAGTTGCTTTCTTCCTATTGGAATCATTACGTTGTTTTTCCTCTAGCGTACAAAAAATGTCTTTTTATCAAATAATGTTATTTTTCAGTAACCTAAAACAATGGTTTGTCTTTGTTCTATAATAGTTTGGGATTTTCATTCATTATTAATGATTTGTATTTATGTTAGCTAGTTTTCGCAATGGGTTTGGGATTTCTTTGAGCGAAATGTGTTCCTTGGGATTTGCTCAGTTCTTCTAGTCCCTTGTGAGTTCATAAGTGAGGATTGTTCTAGGCTACTATTAATCGGTTGGCTTGAAGCTAAATTATTTCTCCAATTCATCATTTAATAAATTATTGTCATTCTTCTATATTCAGAATACAGCTATTTTTCATACTAAATGTTTACATGCATGAGACATAAAAGAATTCATGACAGACACTAGGTCAGATACTTATCTTTAATCAACAATTTGATCTAGCCACAAATTCACCAAGAAAAAGAGTACTCCACCCAACCAATGAGAATGTAAATTACGTATAATTCTCTTCCCGAGCTAGTTTATTTCGAAAATAGTTGCTTGATAGTGATCTAACAAGGTTTGTTCAAAGGCATCAAGACTGTACAAGTCCAACTAAAGAACTCAAATACTCATAAGTCTATCTTAAGGTTTCCACTAGCCACGAATCGACACAAGAATACCCTAACTGTAGCATCTTATCGTACCATAAACAATGTCTCGTTTCAATTTCCAAAGCTTAAAGCTTCAAATGTTCTCTTGGTGATCAGGTGCTCATAATTATGCTAAAAGATCAGTGTCAGAATCTTGTCACACTCATCTTCCAATTGAAGATCTTGTCATTCTGAATCCAACTATGTGAATGGTACTCAAATCCAAGTTTGTGTGTAGGATTGGGATGAGGTGGCAAGGTCTTCAACGAACGAGGAGGCACCAAGTGGCAGGCTGCCATTGACCCTTGCATTTCAAAAATCGCAGTCACAAGGCAAAAAAGTATTACAAATCAACCCTGGTAGTTTTAGGGTCACAATGTGATAAGGCCATTGTATATCGCAATCATAGATCGACGAGGGGAGAACAAGTCAAAATCAACCCCCGACAATTACCAGTCTGTGATGCGATAAATTACCTAGATGCAAGATTTTATATGTCATAATTTAAGTTCCTGTCGGGTCTCCTGATATTGCATCGCAGTGTTCTGTCATGTTAATAATACCTCTAGCTACTAAACTTCACCAATTGCAATGACCGATGGACCCCAGACACGAGGTTTTATATGTTATAATTAAATAACCCTGATGGGTCCTCGGTATCACAATTACAATGTTGTTGTATGTTTACAAGACCATCCACCGAGATTTTACGCTAATTGCGGAATGCGATAGTCCCCAAATGTGATGCCACTATAGGTTATGATTTAATATCTTGTCGGGGCCACAATATCGCAATCATAGATCTCTCATTTTCTATTCACAGACCCTAAGAGCCTGCAACACTTTCCGATTATGATTTGCGATATGGCTGACAGGATATAGCCCACCATGCGGTGAATTTCTCACTATGTTAGTAGACTTTTGAGCAAAAATGAGGTTTTTGGTCGGTTTTGGAGCAATTTGTGGAACAAATAGTGGAAGAAGTGGGAAAAGTCATAACTTCTTTAGTTCTTATCCAAATTGGATGCAAAAGGAGGGTAGATAGCCACTTTTTAGTATTTTGAACTCACTGAGATAGGTTTTAGAGGGATTTGAGCATTGTAAACACACTTCTGTTGTAATTTGAGCATAATAGAGAGGTCCAAGCCATTGGAAGTTGGACCAAGGAGATGTAGCCCAAGAGGAGTGAACTCCTTTATCATTTTCTTTATGTGTGTTGTATTTTGATGTTTTTTGTTGTTATAGTGCTGTTGTTCAACATATGCTTTTATGTTAAATTGTTTTAAACATTTACATAAGAAACTCTCATGGGAATCAGTTGATTAAGAAAATATATTGAATCCTTAAGCACTTGATAAGAAAAAGATAAGCATCTTGGGTTTTATTATAAATGGGGAATTAGCACATCATTACTAATATGCTCCATTTAGATCAATTTGGTATTAGAGAATTGGTTTTTTCTTACTAGATTTGCTTTGTGAAAGAAGGATTTAATTGTTTGCAAGTTTATGTCATGCTTACAAGGTTAAAGCTCAAAAGAGGTGAATGAAAGCTGGTTGAAAGCCCTGAAGTTGGGTCAAGTGGAAGAAGAGAAAGTTTCCCAAAGTCTTCTACACTAGTACATCCTCAAGTTGCAGAAGTTGTAGTTGGGATTCCAACATCAGTACAACCTCAAGTTGCAGTTGAGACTCCTAAGATCATGTATCATGGAGGAGAACCTTTTTACATGACAGAAGATGAGAAGAACTTTAGAAAGGATTTCTTTGATATGACACAAATGGTTAAGGTCCTCTATGAGGAGAGGAATAGCGGATTGTAAGGAGAAAGTTCCAAGCCTCCCAATGGAGAAGGGTCTTCAGGAGGAGGTAATAAAAAAGGAGATAATGGAAAATGAGGTAATGGGAATGGAGGCAAACCTCCACCATCTCCACCATCTTCTTCATCTTCTTCTTCGAAAGAATCTTCACACTCTTCCACTAATACCACCACTACTCATACTCATCATCATTCTTCAAAAGGGATTGGTAAATCACCTTTTCTAAGCTTGATGCTAAATTCAAGTTGCCTATGTACAATGGTGAAGTTAATGCAGAGAAGTTGGATAATTGGATTCGCCAATTGGAGGTGTATTATAGAATTCAGAACCTTCAAGAGGATGATATCAAAATTCAGTTGGCTTCATTAAGAATGGAGGGTGCAACACTTGTGTGGTGGGAATAAAGGACTCAAGATGAGATCAAAAAACATGGTAAGATCTCTATTACTTGGGTTGATTGCATTGTTGCTTTAAAAAGACAGTTCTACCCTTTAGCTCATATGAAAAAAGCTATCATGAATTGGAAAAATTTCAGATAGTTAAAAGGTCAAAATGTGCAAGAGTATACTCAAGATTTTAGGAAAAGAGCTCTTATGCTAGGAGTAGACTTACAATTACAAGATACTTTGTTGAAATACATAGGAGGGTTGCATAGCTATCTTCAACTTACCATTCTTATGTTTAGCCCCATGATTCTTGATGAGTTTTGTGTTCAAGCTACACATCTCGAAGCAAGAGGGAAAAATGTACAAGAAGAAGGTAAGAAGAATCCATTCCAGAGTGGTGAAAAAGGAAGAAATTAAAAGGAAAGAAGAAGAAAAATGCTTCTGTTAAGAAAGAAGGGGAGAAACTCATGTGCAAGAACTGTTCCAAAGAGGGTCATGATGGAGTGCATTGTTGGAAGCTTCATCCTAAATTAAGACTGAAGAAATCTAACAATAAAGGGAAACAAAGGACAAACACTGTTGCACAACCAGACTTGGGTTTTGACTCAGGTGATGAAATGAAGATTCTGGCAAGCACTAACGCAACAAATAACTCCAATAATGTTTCAAATGAGGAAAATCAAATCGAGTTGTTCCATATCCGAGTTATTCCCAAACATACAAAAATCGATATTCTACTTGACAGTGGATCTCATGCCAACTTAATTTCTATGGATTTGGTCAATATATTGAATCTGGAAACCGTGCCTCATCATAAACCATATCCGTTGGATTGGATAACCAAGGAAGCCAATTTACAAGTCACACGGAAATGCATTTTCAAGTTTTCAATCACTGCCAATTTCACTGCTGAAGTCAAATTAGACGTTGTGCCATTGGATATTTATGGGATTGTATTGGGAAGCTCGTATCTGTATGACAAGAAAGTTGTTTTCCATAGATTTGAGAAGAAATATCATTTGTTCAATGATGGAGTGGAGTATATTGTGAGAGCTCATCATAGAAACCTTAATCTGTCTTTGGAAAACATAGGAAAAATGAAGCAACTGGTTAATTCCAGTAAGAGACTCATGCTCCTTACGATCAAGCAGAAGAATGGCATGGAGCAAGAATCCTTTGTAGGCTGTGATGTGAAGCTAAAAGTTGAATTGGTTGACATGGTGAATTAATATGGAGACATGTTTCAAGAACCAAAATGATTACCATCAAAAATGGGAATTCGACACAAAATTTAGCTACAACAAGATTGTCCACTCCCAAATACCGGTATGTATCGAATGTCAATTCTGGAAAAGATTGGTAGTAATGCTTTCAAGGTTGATTTACCTTCATATATGAAAATCTATTCCGTTGTTAATGTTGAAAATTTGATATTGTATGAGCCTCCTTTGATTGAAGATCAAGGAGAGAATATTCGAATTCCATCTATTGAAGACTTTTCTCCAGAATTCCTTAATGTGCTTCAATAGGACACTTTACTTTACAAGAGGACTAGGACAACCAAAAGGGAAGTATTGATTATCTTCAGGTCGGTCTCAAAGGAACACATCCATCAAAGGCCAAATGGATTGAAGTGGGGAAAGTGAGGGAAAAATACCCTCATCTGTTTAATAACTGAATATAAATATTTTGGGGTCCAAAAGGATTCTAGTGGGGAGGAGTGATCAGGTGCTTAGAATTATGCTCAAAACTCAAAGTGTCATAATATTGTCACACTCATCTAGAGATTGAAGATCTCATCATTCTGAATCCAACAATGTGAATGATACTCAAATCTGAGTTCGTATACAGAAGTTAGAGCAAGTCAAAGTTCAAGTTTGACTTGTCTACATGCAGGATTGGGATAAGGTGGCAAGGTATTTAGCGAATGAGGTGGTGCCAAGTGGAAGACTGCCATTTCCCCCCACATTTTTCAAATTGCAGTCGAAAGGTGGAAAAATGTTACAAATTGGCATCGAGAGGTTTAGGGTTGCGATGTGATAAGGCTATTGCATATCGCAATTGCAGATCGGCGAGGCGAGAACAACTTAGAATCGGCCCCCAATAGTTACTAGGTTGTGATGCGATAAATTACCCAGGTGCATGATTTTATATGTCATAGTTCAAGTTTCCATTGAGTCTGTCGATATCGCATCACAATGTTCCATCGTGTTAACAAGACCTTTGGCCACTGAACTTCACTGATTGCGATGAGAGATGGACCCCGAACACGAGATTTTATATGTTACAGTTAAATATCCTCGGTGGTCAGTGATATTGCAATTGCAACATTTTGTTGTGTTTATAAGACCATCGCCGAGATTTTATGCCAATTACGAAATGCGATAGTCCCGAGATGTGATGCCAATATAGGTTGCAATTTAATATCCTATTGGGTTTGCAACATCGCAAATCGCCCATTTTCTATTCACAGACCCTAAGAGCCTGTAACATTTTCCGATTATAATTTGCGATATGGTCTATAGGATATAGCCCGCTGTGTGGTGAATCTCTCACTTCGTTAGTAGATTTTGGAGTGGAAATGAGGTTTTTGGTCAGTTTTGGAGCAATTTGTTGAATAAATAGTGGAAGAACTAGGAGAAGTCATAACTTCTTCAGTTCTTATCCAATTTGGATGCAAAAGAATGCTAGATGGCCATTTTTTAGTATTTTGAACTGATTGAGACGGGTTTCAGAGTCTTCTGAGCATTGTAAACACACTTTTGTTGTAATTTAAGCATAATAGAGAGGCCCAAGCCATTGGAAGCTGTACCAAGGAGACAAAGCCCAGGAGGGGTGAACTCCTTTATCATGTGTTTGTTATGTGTTGTATTTTGATGTTTTTTTTGTTATATTGCTATTGTTTAGCATATGATTTTATGTTAAATTGTTTCTAATATTTACATAAAAAACTCTCATGGGAATTAGTTGATTAAGCAAAAATATTGAATCCTTAAGAACTTGATAAGAAAATGATAAGCATTTGGGTTTTATTCTGAATGGGGAATTAGCACAGAATTACTAATATGCTCCATTTCATATCACTTGGACCTCCTCCAGCCAAGTACCAGTCTTCAAGGTTGCCTCATGTTTTCTTCACTTTCACCCTCTTGACTCCCTTATCCCATTTGAGATGATTTATCTCTAGGGAGAGGCATAACTTTCTCCTAACTGTCTGGTAATTGAAACTCTCTTTTATCACTTTTTCCTATAATTTTATGGCTAGCCATAATATAAAAATAAAGCCAAATAAATGAAATAACATTTATGGTTTACCATCCATTCTAGGAGTTTACCTCGCCCACAGTTTTACCAAGTCATTTTCACAAACAAAACATTTATAACTTTACTGAGGGGTGTCACTACACACACACACACACATAGTTTTACCGAGTCATTTGCACTAAAACATAAATTTTATAGCTTTATCGACGGGTGTCACTATCTTTAGGTCGAATTTGTATATATATATATATATATATATATATATATATATATATATATATATATATATATATATATATATATATATATATATATATATATATATATTACATTTTTAATTACATGTTTATTAATTATATGTAAATTGTGGGTTTCAAAGTTCAAATCCCCTTGTTGATGTTTATTTGAAAAATACATTTAGTTTTACCTGTGAGGTGTAGACTAGTTGATTTGAGTGGGTTTTAGTCCCCACCAGGTCTTTAGTTCAAGCCTTATGAGGAGAGATTGAGGATGGAAACCAAATGGAAGACAAACAAAACATGTTGTTTAAAAGTGTAACTAGGTCCAGTCTTCATAATGACATGTAATTGTGATTTTTGTGAATTATGTAATGAAGAAAATAAAATTATTATTGTAAGCCTTGCTTCATGAGTTTCATGAGAAAGTGATTTTATTTTAGATGGCTCCCATTGAGAGCCCTAGGATTGGTCATTAAAAATCAAAGAGTCTATTTCATGTATGAAGAACCCTTCTTGGGGATATAAAAATGTATTTGAGTCTATAATATATCTAGAAATCCCTCCAATGACAAGCCCTAATACTCCTCTTGATGTCGGCCTCAATATGAAAATCATGTCAGCTCAGCTCATATAAAGACACACCTATTCATAATTAGAAGTCAATTTATTTATGGAAAAACCATTATAAATACGTGGGCATACTCTTTTCATTTCCATAGTAAAAATTCAGATCTGTCTCTTAGATTTTTGGATGATATCTACTGTCAGATCAGATGGAATTTAGATGGGTACAATGAATAGTTCGAATATAAACACAATGAAGAGAATTCATATCTCTCTGATATTTTAGGTGATAAAGGACAATGAAGCTGATATACATCTCTGAGATTTTCGGGTGGACCGAGGTAGTGATAATTTTGGATCACAGAAGCTTGAATTACAAGAAGTTCAGATCTCTAAAGGTCAAGGAATTCATATAACAGTTGCAGTGACAAAGTACATAAGGAACTCACATCAGTGATGAAAGGATATCATAGTAATAAGGGTTTGGATGTCTGAGAAAAAGTCTCAATGCTACAGCAAAAGGATACAGTTCAGATGAATATATATATAATATATAATATATTATATATATTATATATATATATATATATATATATACACACACCACAGTTAGAGGATATGATCTCAAGGTCAAAGCACAGGAGGAGTTGAGAAGAGGAAGGAGAAGACAGTCTAGAGAATTAGTGTCTTGGTCTTGGAGTCGCTAATAGGTTAAGGGTCTTGGTCTTGGCATTCGTTAATTGGAACATATATAAGAAGAATTTGTGTGGGTTTTCCTCTCAAAGAGTGAGAGGTTTTAGCCCTGGTTTATAGCCTACATGTTGTGTCTCTTGTGTATCTATGTTCATGCATTGGTTACTGTTTGATGAAGAAGAAAACTAATAATCTAACATGAAAAAGATTCTAATCTAAACAAGTAAAAAACATTCACACACAGTCACTAATAGGAGAGAAATCACCTAATGCAGATGCCCTAGTTTTCTCAACATGGTATCAGAGGTAAGGTGCTAAAGTCAAAGGAAGGACATCTAATGAAATAGACACTCAAGGATCAAGTTTCAAGAAAGGAATCTAAGCAAGTCGAAGGTTATCAAAGAAAAAAAAATCAAAGATTTACATTGAAGAATAAAGCCCTAGATCGAAGAAGTAGTCTACAACATAATTTTTTTTGGATCCTCTAGTCATAATCAAGTTATCTATAAGGTAAGGTATCTCAAAGGACTTTAAATATGAAGATCACATCATCTTAGAGAAATTCAAAACTCTAGAAGCAATTTTGATCTACACTCATTCACTACTAAAGTAGTTAAAGTATCTTGAAACAAAGAAGGCATTAGCATCATCTTCACAACTATGTGGCAAGTTCCCTATCATTGAAGGAAGGATCCCATACTTTCCCTTGAAGAAGATCATCCAAGGAAGTAGAAAATAAATCCTCATCAATCACCATCATCAAAAGGAGATAGATCAAAAGGCATTGTCTTCTTTATTGAGGAAAAGTGTTTTAATTTGGAAGAAGATCATCCAAAAGGGAGAAATAATACATCTTCTTCAACCATCATCAAAGTGATCAAGATGAATATTTCATCTTCACTTGTCAAGTAAGTATCTTTCACTCTTTAATCAAATTTGGTAAAATGAATTCATGTTTGCAAGGATATCTATAAGTTGGTTGGGTCATCGAAATTCCTTGCATGAAAAAGGAGGATAGACATAGTCCTCGAAGAAAGTGAAGTCATTGAACACATCAATGAAAAAGGTCTCCTCTGAATTCATGGAAAGAGATTCTTATGAAAGGACCCCTCATATAGCAATATTAGAGACATAAAATAGATGTATATGATAATATTGTAAGAATATTATCTGAAGATGCAATAAAGAATATCACATGACCTAGATCTAATCTACACAAAATTGAAGGTATCAAAGAATGAAGGGATATCTTCATAAGATCTCAATTGCGAGATCTGGGAGAGATGATAAGAAGATAATCATCATTGTTCTAAATGCACTAACTGATGAAAAAGGTAACAAATTTCCATGGGGATAAGAAAGTTACCTCATTCGATAAATTTTGGTTTCTATGCAAGATAGAGAAAGACAAGTTGATGGAAAAAGTGTTGAGGGTTAATAGACTCAAACATTTGTAGGATGGAAAGGGAAGTTTGGAAAATTTGTTCCTCAAAAAAGAAAGAAGAGCATAGCTAAGATTCAATGCTATGGATGAAAAAATTATGGACATTATAGGAAATATTTTCCTAAAGAGACAATATCAAAAGAAGAAGAGAAGAAGCCCATATCACCGGAGAAGTGGAGGAAGCTGAAGAGAAGCAGTGCAAGAAAGGAGGAAGTAAGAAATCTCTACTATGACTGAGATATTCTCCCTCACAAAAGGACTTGACATAGCTTTTAAATCTTATGTTATGGGATATGGCTATAATAAATAATAAGATGCATCATGGCATCATGGAAGCTTTAGAAACAAGTGCTCGTGACATCACCATAGGAAATATGAAGGATGTCTAGAGCAAAATCACGACAGTCAAATATGAAGGATATATCTCTTGGGAACCTCATTGCAAGCTTAAGAAAAGGAAGAAGTCATCCAGGACAAGGCTCATCATACATCAAGTCAAAAGGGAAACATCTGTTGAATAAGGATATGCAGGATCCTTAAGATTCTGTAATGGAAACCTCATTGGAGGATTCACCGATCAAGAGTTGAAGGAAGGGTTTCATGAGGAATTCCAACTTCTGGAATTCAAGGGATGATGGTATGATGACATAAGAGATGGAGAAAATCAAGGGGTTGAAGATATTTTCAATCAAGGAAGCTGCTGAAAGAAGCCTAGATGACCTAAAGGTAAATGAGGTCTGTATGTCTGTATTCAATACTATAATGTCATTTTTCATGGTTGTAGGTAACATGGATCACTACTTCTATCTTGAGAAGCATGACAAAGGAAAATGATTTCCTCCTCTGAAAAGATACAAGAAGGCATAGGTCACACTAGATGAAATCAACATAATATGTCCTCATATATATTATGAGGTGGTTGACTACAATTGAGGAACTCTGATTGGAAGCTCTTGGGAATGAAATGCGTGAAGAAAGGAAGGAAGAGATCATGAGATATGCAACCATATTAAAGGCAATCAACATCTGAAAGACCGTGAATAGTTGACTAAGAAATCTCGCATAAAGATATGAAGATTTTGATTGATGTTTGAAAAGGATGGAGACCCTTGACAAATGGATATCTTTGGGAGGCATGTCAAAATATATGCAGGATGCTGATGAAAACTGGAAGATGTCATGATGAAAGACCATCACAAAGGTAATTTTGATTCAAGTGTTCATTTCTTATTTTTGAACAAATATGTGTATGGGCTTATGTAGGACTCCCAAAGGGAAGAACTGTGAATTTATTCCAAGAGAACCCTATAGAAGGATGTAATATCCTTCTGGAAAATATGGCATGAAGAAGACAACATGGCATGAAGCAAGAGCAGATGAAGACTAATGGATCACTTTCTGATGAAAGGAACAATGACATGAACGAGCCATGGATGAAAGATGAAGACCCTTAGACAAATAAATTGATGACATCGAAGGAAGGAGATCTTCAAGCAGCTGGTCGAGGAGCTGTTGTAGGTCCCTAATTAAGAGGGAGCCTAGAAGAAAGTTTCTTACTTGGGAGAAACTTAGAAATACCTAAGCCAATGAGGAGCTTAGGTGCATTCCTTGTATAGGAATGAGTACATTACTCTATTGGAATAGATATGTCCTCCCTATTTGAGAGGGAGAGATAGACACATCATTCTGGTCTTCAACTAGGAAGACAGAATGGAGGATTGGGTAATCATATGGCATCTGATGTTATTTTAGGATGAGATAGGGCATCCAAGGTAAGAGCAGTCCTGGACCAATATTCTTTGAGGACTAGCTATCCAAGATAAGAATAGTCTAAAGAAGGTCATACTCTGTGAACACCCAAGTGGAGTATGTACCTTGAGAGATAATGATTATGGTGTCTATGAATCATTGGTCTCACCGAAATTGTGCTTCGATAATGTGGATAGAGTTGTTAGTCAAGGCCTTCCTATGTGACAATGCTGGTTGATATGATGCTAGACAGATGAGTTACCAATCCAATTATTCTTATGAGAAAATTCTTCAGATTGAGAATGACCATGTACCATTATGAATACCTCCCTAGTTAAAAGAGAGTGTTGAAAAGTGTAACTAGGTTCCGTTTTCATAATGACATGTAATTATTACTTTTGTAAATGATCTAATGAAGAAAATAAAATTATTATTGTAAGCCTTGATTCATGAGTTTCATGAGAAAGTGATTTTATTTTAGATGGCTCCCATTGAAAGCCCTAGGATTGGTCATTAAAAGTCAAAGAGTTAATGTCATGTATGAAGAACCCTTCTTAGGGATATAATAATGTATTTGAGTCTATAATATGTCTAGAAAGCCCTCCAATGACAAGCATTAATACTCGTCTTGGTGTTGGCCTCAATATGAAAATCATGTCAACTTAACTTATATAAAGACACACCTCTTAATAAGTACAAGTGGGCTTATTTATGGACAAACCACTATAAATACATGGGCAAACTCTTCGCATTTCCATAGTGAAAATTTAGATCTGTCTCTAATATTTTCGAATGATATCTACAGTGAGTAGTTCAGATGGAATTCAAATGTGTACAATGAATAGTTCAGAGATGATCTCAAGGTCAAATCAAAGGAGGAACCGAGAAGAGGAAGGAGAAGACAGTCTAGAAAATTAGTGTGTTGGTCTTGGAGTCGCTAATAGGTCAAGGGTTTTGGTATTGGTATTCATCAATTGGAATCTCTATAAGAAGAATTTGTGTGGGTTTTCCTCTCAAAGAGTGAGAGGTTTTGGCCCTGGCTTATAGCCTACATGCAGTGTCTCTTGTGTATTTATGTTCATGCATAGGTTACTATTTGATGAAGAAGAACACTAATAATCTAACATGAAGAAGATTCTAATCTAGACAAGATAGCCTACACACTATGTCTCTTATGTATTTATGTTCATGCATAAGTCACTGTTCGATGAAGAAGAACACTAATAATCTAACATGAAGAAGATTCTAATCTAGACAAGATAGCCTACACGTTGTGTCTCTTGCGTATTTATGTTCATGCATAGGTCATTGTTTGATGAAGAAAAACACTAATAATCTAACATGAAAAAGATTCTAATCTAAACAAGTAAAAACCATTCGCAAACAAGAGAAATCACCTCATGCAAATGCCCTAATTTTCTCAACACATCAAAATCTAAGTCTTTGTTCCATCACTATGTTATAAAACACTATAATAACTATGAAATAAAAAATTCAAGTCTCAATAAGTGAAACCTAACCAACAAAAAAAAACATGTTTATTAGTTAAACTTATTAATTTTTTTATATATTTACTAAATATATATTCTAAAATTGATTATTTATAAATTTACTTAAATAATAATATAATATATTTATATTATATATTTAAAGTCACAAATAACATCCCTCTTATATTACTGGTAAGGTCCTTTTAACATATAAAAAGTTTGATGAGTGTGCTCACGTGGCTTGAGACAGCTGATACACCATGTGACAGCTCTTATTTATTATTTCTGCACCGACCAATCTACTTTACTGTTTGTTGAGATGTTGGGCATTTTTTTCATTCACCTTCATCCTTTACCGTTTCTCCGACTTCCAATATCAATTTATTATATATGGGACCTGGCTAAATGACATATAGAACTGCATGATATTATAACACTACAGATTAACAACGCTAAAATAATCTGCACTCCCATAACATAAGTCTAATACAACGATGAACATACATCAGCTACAGCTACTTTCTTATAAGCGAAGCGACGGTGCATGTCACCAATCTAGAAGGTGGATTGCAGTGCAGACGCGCTGCGGCCTTCTCTTCAAATACCTGAAATAACTTTTCTGTACAATCCTTGCCAATGTGGGCTTCAACTAAACTGCCCACAAAGCTCTTCACAAGATTGGATTTCATACACCCAAACATCTTAGGGTCCTGAATATAATTTTCAAAATCCTCCTCACTCATGCTCGGCACCCCCTCGTAGACTTGCAGGTTCTCAATCACAAAATGGCCACACTTCTCCACTGCCTGTCTCAGCTCATCTGCATTAGGAAAATACCATGGAAGGTTGAAAGAGTCTCTCAGATCTAAGCTGATAGTTCCCTGCACATGATATCATAAGACCCCGGCCAGAAGACATTAATAATACAAATATTGATTCTCAGATCCGCATTATTCCATGAACTATAGAATAACTTAATGTGATCAATTTAAGGTTTACTGTGTGCCATCATACCTGTGTGACTAGTTCATTCCATGCATCTTCAAAGTCCTGGCCACAGAATTCGCCCCCCTCGGATACTTGTTGTGCTGGAGACCAAGTGTCTGGTCTCCCCATCATACACAAGAAAAGCACGCCTCCCGGTGCCATTTCCCGCGCTCTGCAGTTGAAGAAACTACTGAGGTTCTTTTCAGATAGCTTTGAATACGCTTCTGCAATGTCTTCCCTGCCCCTGTTGATCCACACTCTTCCTTTATTGTATAAGGGCGAAACCTTCTCCACAACAGCTTTAGGCACCTGCAACAGTAATAATATCAACAAAAAATATTAGGAGTACTTGTCACACCTTGTGGAGAATTTAATAGCCTTCTAGTATCTACCTGGTAACTTGGTATTAATTGCCCACTTACAATTTGGAAGTTTACTAATGTATGTCGATTTTATTGGGAATGGATTACTTGGATTAACTGCCAGATGGTATCACCCTGGCAACATATTTTATTAGGAATGGATCCCTGGACTAACCCACCCTGGCAACATATTTTATTAGGAATGGATCCCTGCACTAACGGGGAACATATTTTTATTAGGAATGGATCGCCTGGACTAACTGCTAAATGCGAATCCAGGGAATATAAGATTAATGGTCTACTCATAAGGGTTTGGAAGTTCGCTAATTTATGGAAAACCCAATATAATATCACAATCATAGCCCATATTTGTGATGGAAAACCAATATGATGTCAGAACCTTGACCCGTAATTGTGATAGGAAACCCAACATTACCTCAGAGCCTTGGCCCATATTTGATTCTTTTAATTGTGTTTAAAAAACTATTAAAGTAACTCTCACACTCACCTCATTGGGGATTAAGCGTCAACCTACGATACACCCTTGGAGAATGGAATCATTTGTCCACTCAATGTATAGCAAGGATTTAAAAATTTACTAATTTCCGAGGATTTTGGTCTAACTAACAATCTCAAAAAAAAATTCATAATATAATTTGGATGTAAAGTTTATCCTATGACAATGAAAGCAGAGTAATTTCGGGAGCTCACCTCTGAAATCCAGTGAAGCGCCATGATAGAGAAGCAGACATGAATGGTCGATCTTGGAAACAGAAGGTTGTAAAAGGATCCGGGTACCCCAGCAACAAAATACGGAAAACGGCCAGGCCGGTCCAGCAGATTGAAGAGGCCATTAAAATCATTGGAAGGCAAATCAGAAAAATAAACCAGCAATTCCGGCATTGAGTCCCCGCCATTGACATGATCACCGCCGTTGCCACACAGATTTCTGAGTGTTTTCACGACAAAATCAACTTCCGATAGCGTGTTTGTACCGGTAGCACACCCAAGATCTACGATTTTGACAGAGCCATGTTGAGGAAATGTGAGCTTCTTAATGGCGTTCTCAAAGAGGGGCTGTAATACACGGAAAACGTACTTCTGTCTGTCAGAGTTCTCGGCGTAACTTGCATCGCTGTTGCCTGAGTACATGTGAAGAACTTCATGTAGATTATTGCCACCGGTTTTCAGATGTTTTAGATCAGTGCCGTTATCCATTGCTATTTTAGGGACTTATATGAAGTATGTGGTGTGATGCCAATGTGCAGAAATGTTATATGAAGAAGCACCCATAAAAAAATCTTATCTTCAACAGTGCGAAATTATGGAGGATATATTGTGGTTATCCAAAGGCCAAATGGGGAGTTCTAGTGGAGTGCCATCCGCTCATGATAATAGGGGTCATGAGCTACTAATATTAAACAAACTCAAAACCGAATACGAGCTTTATGAGATCTGAGTACCCTGGTGGGGCATCGCAATAACAATCCTCCATTGCATTTTCATTGTTTTTGTTTTTTTTTATTTTTAAAGATTTTGAGAATATTGGGAAATTTAAGAGATAATATCACACTAATGAAGATATTTAAATTCTAAAAAAAATTAAAGATTTTTTTAGATAAAACTTTTAAAATATATATATATACTAACTTAAAATTCTATTTACTTGGTTCACAGGAATTTACTAAGCTTTCAGGTTGAGCTTGTAAAAATATTTCTAAAATTTATAATCAAAAAAGTTTTTATAAATAAAACTTTCAAAACATCAATTTACAATTTTCTCATTGTAAGTAGCTACATAGCTAGCAGACTTAATTTTGAAAGGACAACTGACAACACTTTTGTTTCAATACTCTATTTAAAACATGTATTTTTTTTGCAGTTGTCTATAATGAGACTTTTTGAAAGCTTTTCCGGTGGCTTTTTTTGTCAAAATCCTGCAGCAATTTCTTGGAATCGCAAGTTTGATAGTTAGTTTCTGCACAATCAAAGTGTTCCAGGGGTTTTTGAGGGTGCTGAATCCAAATATGCAGTTAAAAAATCATTTTAACTACAACAAATCAAGATTTAACCTCAATTTTTTTGCCGAATTCAGTCAGCAAAATCTCCAAAAAATCACATTATAAACAACTCCATTTTTTTTTAACCCTTTTGATTTCAATACTCTATTTAAAAAATATTTTTTTGTTTCAGTAATAAAAAATTTAGCGTTTTTTTCTTATGAAAAAAAAAAATACAACTTACAATTCCACACATTCCATTTATATGATATCTGGCGAATGGGAATTTATTTGGCTTTCAGGTTGTGCTTCGCGTCGCATCCTTTTACAGTAACTGTGCAATTTCGTCTTCACTTTTGAAGTTGATTTTTTATCTCGCACCGAGTTAGCTTTTATCCAGCCGAAGCTATGCCGATGGGTGTATTACGGATAACTTTGGATCAAATCTCTGGTACACTCATATTGGTAGACAAATATTGTTGGTTTTTTATCTATAGGAATTCAGCAGTTTGCTAACTATATAACTAGCATTTGCACCAGTTTGCTAACTATATAACTAACATTTGCACCAGATGTTGCAAAGAAAATGCCATAAGGCATAAAATGCGGAAATTCATTATCCATGTAGTGTATGCATTATTCAACAAGGTGGATCTCTCTAAATTTGTTGCAAACATTTATGTTGTTGCACTGCTAATTTATTTAGAGTCTACTACTACCTCCTCTTCTTGGAATATTAAATTTCTTATCACAATCCCTCTGATTATTGGCATCACAATTTTTTCCACTTTAGTGGCCTTACCTTCAACCTAAAGAAACATGAATTTGAGTGACTCAATTAAAAAACAATTGTTATATCTCTATATGAGCTCATTCCTTCTGCCATCAGCTGCCAAAACATGGCTCCTCCACCTGCTCTTCCCATGCTAGCAGAAGCATATATCTGTTTATAAACCATATCAAATAAATTGCCTCTCTAGTCGATGCCTAATCCTCAGCCTTTAGAGGATTTCCCAAAATCTACAAACAGAACTGGTTTCTTCAATATTTTGCTTCCATCTTCTAGATGGTTCTTTATCCAACCTAACGGAACAGTTAAATAAATAAGGGCAAACTTCTCTTTGTATTCAGATTGATGCCTTTCCAAACGAACTTGCTTTGTGTACAGAGATATGCAGTGAATAATTAGGAATATGTTAATAAACCCCAATTTATTTCCCAAAGCAATAAGAAAATAAGGGCAAACTGACTTCAGAAATTCTTAATGCTATTGTTCCATCTTCACTTAGATTGTTGTGGAAATAGGAAGCTTTCCCGAAGGATTGTAGGAAGAAAATGAGACACCATTAAGAAATTCAGTTGAATTTGGAGGAAATGAATGTGATGGCAAGGCAAATTTGTTAAACTTCAATGATCAAATATGTTGAATAAATCTGCCACCATTGGAAGAGGAACATTTAATCCCATGAAGCCACTGATGCGTTGGGCTGAAGGTCCCTCACCAATTTGAAGAATATATGTCTCTCTAATCATATTGCTCAAAGGAAACCAAGAAAACAATGTTCTGACACGACAGGGCGTTTATTATTAGCTCCATATTTGCTAAAATTTGCATTTTTTGTTTTACAAACGTTTTGAAGCTAATTTGTCTTCTTGCATAGATGCAGACGAACAATTTGCAAATGATGAGAATTAGGGATTTAAAAATATAAATTTGCATGCCTGCTAGTTCCTAAAGAATATCCCAATAACTCTAGCACATATAAAGAGAAAATTCTTTGTAGTAAAAGAAAAGGCAAATCTGTTAAACTTAAATGATCAAATATGTTGCATAAATCTGCCACCAACGACGCTAAAACAATACATTTATATTAATCTCACGAAGAAGCATGAACTTGCTAAGTTCCAACACTAAAATATTTTTTAAAATATATATATGGAAATGTGTTCATCTCTTTATTGGATGCATTGTGCATTTGATATCCATAAGTTCTTTTCCTGGGCGCACTTATTCTTTCTTGGCACGCACTTGTGTTTGATTCTTGGTGACATGCTTGGTTTTTTCAACACATGGATATTTTCTTGTTGGCACTCTCAGTCTGCTGCTGAGATTTGAAAAGTGGGATGACAAAAACCAAAAGTGGAATTGCGTGGGGGTGATTCCCTGGTGGTGAGCTTCACCAATTCACAATCTACACCTAGTTGATTTGAAACCCAAATAAACCATACTCCAAATTGACTTGAACAAAATTTCATATTTCTGGCACATTTATGATCCTCTTAGGTTAGCCATTTTCTTGGCTATTTTCGAACTTAGTTCTTATTTGTGTCTCTTCAAGTTTTCTCTGCAAACCATTGCAAAAACCACTACCATTTAATGGCCCCTCAAACAACAGATTCAATGAACCTTTTACCAAGTGAAATCATACCAATTTCCATGGCTAATTTGTGCTAAAATTTACTGTGTTTTGGTTGCTGCTTCCCCAGCGAAATCATGCCTCTGTCAAAGGCATTTTGTGGCCCTTCAATATAGTGATTTGATGGGTGCCTTGCCAACTAAAAATGTGCTCCCTTTTGTTGCGACTTGGTTGGTAAATTCTCAGCAAAATCATGGATCTAACCTAGTGAATTTGTCCTCTTTTTATACAGCATTTTGGTCACCAAAACACCCAGCAAAAATGAACCTCTTGGCTCTGTCAACCGTGTCTGCAATTGTAAATTTCTGATATTATCTCTGTGACTTTGCATATTACATTTTTTTCAACCTTCACTAATTTCATCTTACTAGACCCTGGTTGTCCACACATCTGCCTTTGCTCACAACTTAGCCATATTTTCATTGTTGGTTTGATCAAATATCACTGGTGATATGTTTCTCCCACTGTCATTGTTCATTGTAAGCATATTTTTTGCATCTGCATTCAAATATTTGAAGGCAATGTCCTAGTTTATTGTAGAATCTGTTGGCAGAAAAGAGACACTTGCAATCACTATAGGAAAAGTGTATCATCATTTGATATATTGATTGATCTAGATTCTATAAGAAGGGGAAGCTGGGTAGAATGTACCATATACGTGAGCTCTAAGTTGAATTTTAGAGCCCCAATATCTCAATGCAACATTAACATATATACAATTACTAAGGTTTGTGGATATGCAAATCTCTTGATGCCTTCTATAACTTTTTGTCAAGCTTCTCGAAATTAAGCAAATTGAGACAAACAAATAACAAATGTGTCATCCTTTGATCCTAGCAATGTAACTAAGATGGCAGTCGGAATCATGATTGGCCCCTGGAAAATGCCCTTTCAAGCAGTGAATTCAATACCAAAACTAAGGATTGTAAGAAGATCCATCCTTGAGTTCTCTCCACTAGTGAATGACTAATTAATTAGAAGTATAAAATATATACTTCTATTTGGCAATAAAACATATTCCTAGGAGATCTTTGATATGACCAATGAGGAAGTTTAATCTAGTTTCCATTGACAATATCACAATCATAAAACGAAGTGCAAATAGAATATTGCTTGCCCATCCATTCATTGTTCCATCTCATTTCTATGAACATATATGCCTCACATTCATTACAGAACCCTGGCATTGTTATGACTACAATTCAATGACTTTTGTTGGTGCAATTAAAAACATTGTGTGATAGATGCAACAAAAGGTGATAATGCCCATCATAGTACTAACACTAAGGTATGCCATTGATAATCATTGAGTAATACAAGCCTATAATATCTTGAATACAGCTCGACTATGATGCAAAGAATATAGTGAAAAAATCTTTGGGCCATATACCAATTGTTATGAGAATAAGATCAACCAATAAAGCTGGTGGATTTCTGGAAAAGCTCAAAAATTTTAACTGTATTATTTTGCCTAGAAAATGTTACGACATCCCCAATCCAATAAATCATTCATGGGAGTTTAAACACCCTAAGTAGCTAGAAGCTTCCATCTTTGACCTGCTTCTCCAATCCATGAATGCCTTGATAAGCATTTCTTCTAGGGCTTCATCTTCCTCAACTTCTTTGGGGAAACTCTAGGTTCCGCTCCTTGTTACTCACATAATGAATATATGTTGCATCACCAATTCCCTACATCCAAAAGCTTCTTTCAATGGTGCATGCAGAATTGCTACCAAAGGACAGGCTAGATATGTGTTCAACAAAATAGCAACAAAGACTTCATTGGCATGTATGCAAATGATCTTTAGTACTGATAATGAGGAAGATTTCAGTGTTCTTTCATTTCAATATTTTTTTCCTCTTCCTTATGACTTTTTGTGTATTGTGTCCTACTTTGAGCAATTTGGTTTAGCTAGGGAGCATTGTAGGTATATAAAAAAAATAGAGCCTATAACCTTATTATTGTTTTTTTCCTACTTCCACTTCTTATAAAAATCATCCCAATTCCTTCATTGGTTCTCATAATACTTATCCGTTTGAATTGCCACATCTACTATGTGGGGATCATTTTGATCTGATTCATGTATAAAAGTCGCAACCCATCAAGGAATCGGTTCACCTTCAACTAACATATTTCTTAACTTCCGAGGGCAAGGAGGCTCATCCTTCAGGATTTATCTAAAGCAAGATAACCCATTGAATTTATTCATTGCCACTTCAAATCCACTCATTCATCATTCAACTCCATAGCCCTCACAAAAGGAAATAGTGAAAGGTTTGAAAGGTGTAGCGGTTGTGGTGGTAGTGGGCAGCACTGCTATGGGCCCTAGGGCTGCCTCAAATTGGTTCAAGGCTTAACACCTGAAGATGGTGGTTTTGAGAGGTAATAGGGCATTTACTTTATTTTATGGTTTACTGCTATTCAAACTCCCTAGAACCCTAATGTAACCATTCATTTGTAATAATTATTCATTTTATTATTAGATACAATATTATAGCATAAATTCAGGAAATCTTTTAACATCAAATTTGCACTCATGAGAGCTAATATCAACACAGGGTTTTACACCATAATTGTGGCTACTGGACAGATTAAAATCTCTTGGTGTATCCTCACGCCCCTCCTGTCCATTCCCTCATGGTGGGTAGTTTGAGTCTTCTTGTCTAAAATGGCGGTTCTGGTCTTTGGGACTACATTGTTGCATCTTGGATGATTGGAAATTTGAGATTCATAGACTTCATTCTTATTAAAGCAAAATTCTCTTCGATAAATCACATCAAGTTTTAGGATCGATGCGTTTTGAACTTCTACTAAGGTTCATCATCAGGAAAAAAATCTTATTGTGCATATGCCCATCGGGGTTTCCCAATCTAACATTGAATCAAACTGTAAGATAGGTCCTATCATCTTTACCCTTGCTATTCCTGGCATTAGAATCTAGACATAGTACCTAACTATTTTGGTGAGCTTGCACCTACGTTATGCTCTTTCTTTAGTCATGTTGCAAGAAGTTTTGCAGGGCTATGGGCTCACGAAAACCATAGCAGTAGCAGCATATTTAGATGGTGAAGAAGAAAGTAGGCACTATGGATCAATTGGCTTGTTGACTCCAAATACTGAAGCAAAAATAATTGATCCTGATTCTGGGACTCCTCTACCTCCAAACAATAGAGGAGAATTGTGGCTTCACGGTCCCATTGTTATGAAAGATATGTGCTTCTTAAACATTATTTCCTTCATAAAATGAAAATTTGATATCATGAAATGTATTTTACTATAAGATCAATGAACCAAACACATCCTTGGACCCAATATAAGTAGTAAAACTGCCATGGACCAAGAAGTAAACTATGCTATCAATTATATTTACCCTATGGCATAAAACAAAATAGAGCTATAAAATGGCAAGCATCCAATCCTGTTCTATAGAAGTACTCAATTAAGTACTTTATTTTACCGGGAGTTCATGGCTCTGAAGAGGGCTGAGGTGTTAGAGAGGTACTACAGAATTGAAATCAGTAACCAGATCGGGAATAAATTTCACACACTGGCCAAATGCTCTACTACCTGAGACTAAATATTCAATTTGGTCTTTGTCATCATAAAATTAACGATTTTCATGATAGTCCGCATAATGAATTTTAGCATTAACCTTTCCTAGAGAAAACTCCACTCTGAAAAGGTACACATTATTTAACTACCCACTATTCTAAAACAAACATGGTGATTTGAACTGATTCATCAATTTTGTATGCATAATATATGCCAAGATGGTGGTATGTTCAGGCCTTTTTACTCAAACCCTCTATTCCCATTTCTCCACAAAACTCTATGACCCCATTTACAGTTTCCTTCCTGTTTCCCCACTCTGGGTAACATATATACTTGAACTTAGCTTGATGTTCCTGAGAAAATTATTTCTTTCAGACCATAAAACTTCTTGAAAATAAGGATTGTGGAGATGTGTTGTTTCCTTTAATAACGAAATATTTAAGGGTGAGATGGCACACATTCAAAATCTAATTTTACTTTTGTTGCAGGGTTTCTGATAAATAAGTGAAACAACGATATTTAGAATGATGAATAATTTACAATCTAACCCTTTCCTTCACGGTTCATTATTCTACATTTTGACGCCATCATTTATTTTACTATAGGTTATTTGAACAATGCAGAAGCTACTACTTCTGCTCTAGATGTGGATGGCTAGCTATGAACAAGTGATCTTTGTTACATTGATGATGATGGTTACATCTTTGTAGTGGACAGATTGAAAGAGTTGATCAAATATAACGGTTACCAGGGGTGACCTACATCTCTTTGAGAAGTCTTAACTTGTTAATATGTGTATTCTACTAAACTTTTGCAAACAATTAGGTAAATTCTTCTTAAACTCAGTCGTAAGATAAACTTTTTTGGTACATGGTATTGTAGGTTGATCCTACTGAATTAGAAGCAATAAATTCTTCATTGGCATGTATGCAAAGGATCTTTAATACAGACAATGAGGAAGACGAACCCTTCATTATGGCCTTCTCCTTAAGAATGTGTACATCCAAGCTGCGTTATCTTTTGATTTGGAAACCTTTTCAAGCGCATGACATTCTCACAATAAATACCATCTAGAGGACTGCTACACATTCAAAGTCATTATAGCCATCCACTCATCCTCCATAGCGTATATCTTTATGGGGAGAAGAAAAGATGATACCTCCCAAAAACAAAATCAAGAGTTGTTCCAACCTTGTACATTAAGAGCAACTACTGGATCTTCAACATTGTTGCCAAATACAATAGAATTATTACACTGACCATCATCGACAACGACTTCATGACTTCCCACAACTGCATTCAATATGAAGAAACAGAGTTGAATGTCTCGAACAGATGCATTAAATCATCAAACTGGGTGTAAAAATGGTTCCATTATGACATAAATTAAATTGTGTAATTTATAGGGATTCAAGAATAATTTCCAATTAGCATGAGGCCTTATTATGAATGTAATATCAACACTTTTCAAGTATAAATTTCTATGATAAAAGAGTGATTGCCATTCAGGGTACAAATAGATCTGCTGGGAAACTTGACCATAAATCACTATTAGCAAATTTCACGCGAGTGTTGTGCATAAGAAAACTATTAAGTATCTTAACAGCACGATTACAAATAACACGGGAATGTAAGGAATACGTGAGCTGAATAAGATATTTCCCTTGATATCATGCAAACAACATATCCATACTCTGCGATTGCAAAAACAAGTGTTCAATTTTTCTTTCTTTTCTGAAAACACAAAGAATGTTACCTCATTTTTAAAAGTTGAGTCACATTTTGTAAATTCTAGACCTGGGATCGATAACACTGCAGAGAGCTCTATTGAAAGCAATAATCACAAATGTATCAATGACATTCCTTTCTTCTGCCTACAAAGATGAGCACCCCAATCACACCTGTATGAAGTCACTGATGCGTTGGATTAAAGGTCCCTCACCAATATACGGCTCTCTAATGCTATTGCTCAAAAGAAACCCAAGAAAACATTGTTCTGACACAAGGCATTTATTATTACCTCCATATTTGCTAAAATTTGCATTTTCTATCTTACAAACGTTCTGAAGCTAAGTTGTCTTCTCTGAGCATAGATGCAGACGAACAATTTGCAAATGATGAGGAGAATTAGGGATTTAAAAATATATATTTGCATGCCTTCTAGTTCCTAAAGAATATCCCAATAACTCCAGTACATATAAAGAGAAAATTCCTTGTAGGAAAAGAAAAGGCAAATCTGTTAAACTTAAATGATCAAATATGCTGCATACATCTGCCACCAACGATGTTGAAAGAGTACATTTATATTGGTCTCACGAAGAAGCATGAACCTGCCAAATTCCAACACTAATTGCTACCAAAGGACAACCTAGATATGTGTTCAACAAAATAGCAACAAATTCTTCATTGGGTCACATTAGGGCTACAGTTAATAGAACTACACCCTTGGGACATGTTGATAGTATTGCGATTGAAGCAAATGGAATTGTTTTTATGGAATAATGTTTCTTGGGATCGGGTTGGAGTTAATGGAGCTGCACCTTTGGGACATGTTAATCAGATTGGGTTTGGAGTTAATGGAATTGCATTCCTAAGGCATGTTGCTCTGGCATTGAGTTGGATTGGGCCTAGAGTTAATGGAACTGCACCTTGGGACATGTTGCTCTGTTGCAGGGGCATCAGGTTCGATAGGGGCCGAGACATGTTGCTCTCTTGTAGGGGCATCAGGTCAAATTGGGATCGGGAGTTTCTCTGTTGCAGTGTCATCAAGTCAGATTGGGGTCGGAGTTGAGGAAACTACACTGCTGGGACATGTCGCTCCAAGGAATCCTAAGTTGTTTCATGCGCAATTGCTACTACATGGAGTCTCTGATGGTAACGACTGTGACACAGGTGGCGGCCCAACAACCTGTCCTGGATGCATTTGCAGAGGTAGATGCCTGACATTCTGCAATGGATGAGCCACTAATTGCATTAGTAAGGGAATGTTACTCCTTGTGTTTCTGGGAAGGGTTGGGGACTTATTTCTCATGAACTCGTTGCTGGAATTTATTCTGAAAGGATAAACGAATTAACTTGCAAAGAGGTTAATCAATTTCTTTCGTAACCATAACTACCTTAAGAACTGTTTACATATGGAAAGTTTAGAACCACATCAAAATTTTGTAAATCCTACCCTACGCAATATTTAATTCCAGCATGTTCTAAAACATTTCTTATGAATCACATCAAAATCTTCGAAATTCAACCCTACATAATATTTAATTCTAGCATGTTCAAAAACATTTCTTATGAATCTCTAGGGATTTCTGTTCTGCAATCCTGAAGTGTCTCAACTGTCACAAAACCTTAAAGAAAATTTTGAAATCTAATGTCCACAAAACCTAAAACACAGACCATTTTACGTTGAACAGGTTGAAAGCTTGGAACATTTAGTCTACCCCTTCATCTTGAGCTTTGACAAAAGCTTCTTCCTCAACTTTGCGACCAACAACACTTTGTGTCTCGCCATAGACCGCTAAATGGGCTTCCGAACTTCCATCCTCTGTAAGCTGGGAATGGGCAACATCTCCTTTATGTAACTTGTGGCATTTCTTGGATGGCATATCTCTTTCTTCCTTCACTAAATCCTCTTTTCTTTTTCCAAGAACATTGTCTTTTCTAGTCTCTGCTGTCTCCTGCGCCTTTATCTTTTCCATTCCTAACATAGACAGGTGTTTTTTCCCTGACATATGCAGCTCATGAAGATTTTCTAGGCTTCCACAGTTAACCTCACAAAGAGAACAACACCCCACTAGTCCTTGTGGCTGCTTTTTCTGTGGCTTTACTACATCTTCTGAACCATTTTCCTTCAACTTTTTTAACCTGGAATTGTGCTTCTTCCCAAACACATGTTGTTTGTGAAGAACTTCCTTTGTGCTATAGATGAAATCACAGAGTGAGCACCACCCAGGGATCTTTGGAGTCTTAGCTTCCATATCTTTGATGCTTGGGATCTCCCTATGTGCCCTATTTTTAGACTTTGGTTGCAATCCAGAATTTGAGTTCTTACCCAACTTGGACTTGAAAATCTGAAAAGCATACCCAATGTTTGTAATAAAAATAGTATGCTCTATAATTTCCAATATGAAGATCAACCTCTCTGCATTTTCCAGCCTCAGAAAGACAACAGAGAGGTTGTTTTAATGCCTAGTGAATGTGGTATTGCCCTCAACAATGATAAAGGCTCCCACAATATCAAACATTGCTTAATTTGTAAACAAAAAGAATGGACAAATTACTAAAACAGTAAACAACTTTTCTGGCACAATAAGAAAAGGCAGAAAAAGAATGGATACACTACTGAATCAAAAAACAAAGTTCAAAGTTGAGAGGCTAAGAAGTGAATGAAAAAGGATGGATACATTGCACAATTCGGAATGGAAATTTGAAATAAAAAACAAATACCTCTTGTTGGCGTGACTGATGTTGATAGATCTGAGGTGGAGATGAAGTTTGATTAACAAATTCCTGTTGTTGATATTGTTGAGTTGGATTCATAGATTGGTTCAAGCTCTGCAAATGGCCAATGGAATATCCAATAAGCTTTGCCCCATAATTCATAATATTCAAATTGGGTTCTCTGTCAGTAATGGGTTGTCTGTAGGGATCTCTAATCATCGTGTCTCTGAGGTCATGGGTACCAATCGAGGAGAAACGGTAGGTGGCATTGCCCTGCCTCCCATGTGAATGGGGACATATTGGCAAAGAGAAAACACCGAGGAAGGCAACGATGTTGATGAGAATGGTAAGGGGGAAGAGTTGTAACGCCTTGCAAAGATTCCAGTGTGTAATAAGTGTGGCCTAAAGATAACCTTGATAAAGGAGCCCTTGCACCGCCATGATTCTCTGTATAACCCATTTGGGACACTCCACTGGGCACATGAATCCGTATAGAAGAGAATTTACCACCAGAAGTGGAAACATCTTGCTCTGTTGGTTGACCCTCAGGGCTGTTTCTCTTTTGGTCATTTGTTCATGAATTACGTCAAAATTGCAACAAAGGAACTTAGTCCACATTAATAAACTTAACTTTTCTGGAGCCAACACGTGAATCTACCCTTCTAGGCACTTCCAAGAAATGTTGCATGGGAGACTGTCATGTAAACTGAACACTGAGTAGCTGGAGAAGCGATATTTCCATCAAGTTTAGACAGATGAATTTTCTCAGAAGACAATTTACCAGCACAAAAGGAAACATCTTGCTATTTTCTTTGATCCCCGTTCAGTTTTACAAAGGCCCCTTGCTACAGAGAACCTTCTCTAAAAACCTTTCAACGTTGAAAGGATAAACGAACTAACTTGCAAAGAGGTTGATTAATTTATTTTGTAATCACAACCACCTTAAGAACTGTTTACATAGGGAAAGTTCAAAATCACATCAAAATTTTCTAAATCCTACCCTACACAATATTTAATTCCAGCGTGTTCAGAAACATTTCTTATGAATCACATCAAAATTTTCGAAACTCAACCCTACATAATATTTAATTCCAGCATGTTCAAAAACATTTCTTATGAACCTCTAGGGATTTATGTTCTGCAATCCTGAAGTGTCTCAACTGTCACAAAACCTTAAACAAAATCTTGAAATCTAATGTCCACAAAACCTAAAACACAGACCATTTTACGCTCAACAGGTTGAAAGCTTGGAACATTTAATCTGCCCCTTCATCTTGAGCTTTGACAAAATCTTCTTTCGCAACTTTGCGACCAGCAACACTTTCTATCTCACCACAGACCGTTAAAAGGGCTTCATAATTTCCATCCTCTGTAAGCTGGGCATGGGCAGCATCTCCTTTATGTAACTTGTGGCGTTTCTTGGATGGCATATCTCTTTCTTCCTTCACTGAATCATATTTTCGTTTTCCAAGAACATTGTCTTTGCCAATCTCTACTATCTCCTGCTCCTTTGTCTTTGCCATTCCTAACATGGACAGGTGTTTTTTCCCTGACATATGCAGCTCATGAATATTTTCTAGGCTTCCACAGTGAACCTCATAAAGAGAACACCACCCCACTAGTCCTTGTGGCTACTTTTTTTGTGGCTTCACTACATCTTCTGAACCCTTTTCCTTCAACTATTTTAACCTCGACTGGTGTTTCTTCCAAAACACATGTTGTTTGTGAAGAACTTCCTTTGTGCTACAGGTAACATCACAGAGTGAGCGCCACCTAGGCATCTTTGGAGTCTTAGCATCCATATATTTGATGCCTGGGATCTCCCTATGTGCCCTGTTTTTAGACTTTGGTTGCAATCCAGAATTTGAGCTCTTAACCAACCTGGACTTGAAAATCTGAAAAGCATACCCAAAGTTAGTAATAAAAATAGTATGCTCTATAATTTCCAATATGAAGATCAACCTCTTTGCATTTTCCCAGACTCAAAAAGACAGCAGAGAGTTTGTTTTAATGCCTAGTGAATGTGGTGTTGCCATCAATAGTGATAAAGGCTCCCATAATATCAAACATTGCTCAATTATTAAACAAAAAGAATGGAAAAATCACTGAAAAAGTAAACAAATTTTCTGGCACTTCACTCATCATCATCCCTCATCAGGGTTTGAAAAGAAAGCATAAATGATTTAATGAGATTGAGAAACAGTGATTGATACCATTAACAAATTTTATTTAGGTGTAAAATCGTTGTAGTCATGTTTGTCTATGAATGATCATTTTGGTGATGATAATTTTGATGTTTTGTATTCAGAAATTCATAACCCATTGAACTCCAGAAACAAAAAAAACCATCAAAGAAAATCCATCACTTTTCCTGAACTTTCTTGACAATTCTCCAGAAGTGGAGACAAAAGCTACTGAAATAGACTTGTAAATTACAATGAACAAATGACAAACCTCTCAAACTTAGTTATTCTTTAAGTGAATTACTAAACTAAACTAAGTTATTCTTTAAGTGAATTACAGTTCTGGTAGTTTTCCTTTTGGTGCCCCCTCCTCGACGCAAGGAACTATTTTCTTCCAAAACCAGTGCTTTCTCCATTCAAGAATCATTTCTTCAATGGTTACACCCTTGGTTTTTGGCAAGAAGAGGTACACAAAGACAATCATGATACAGATCCAGCCCGCAAAGAATAGGAAAATCCCATACCTGAATGTGCATAAAAGAGATAGGAAGAAGTGCACAATTGCAAATGTGAAAGGAAGGTTCACAGAGACCGTTATCGCCTGTCCAGCAGAATGTGTTTCTAGTGGGAAAATTTCACTCAGCACAGTCCATCCAAGAGGACCCCATGACCACCCAAATGCAGCGACAAATAAGCAGAAGGTTTCCACCAACAACGCTAAGAAGCCTTTGGATAGTACTTTTTCCCCTCCAAACTTTAGGCCCAAGATTATGGCAACAGAAACCTATGAAAAAGGATAAAATTATTATTGATGAGTCCAATAGTAAACAATCCAACAATAAAGGGAAAAAACTCTATAATCTGCTACTAATTATTTCAGGATCAAATGAAAATATGGTCAACTTCGTTTGTGTAGTGCAGTCAATTTCCCAGATTAATGAAGGGATTTAGATTTAAGAACTCTGGAAATAGATTCACGTGTCCTTGTTGCAACTTGGACGGACTATAAAATCTCTCCTTCCAAGCTACTTAGAATATGGGGTTACAAACTTATAATTCATCTCATTTGCACATCTGAGTGGTTGTTGGTGATATAATGGGATGTTATCTATTCCACCCAATTTTAAATCTCACATCAATGTTATCCCCTCCATTCCATTTTAAATCCCACATCCATTAGTCCCCTCCATTCCATTTTAAATCCCACATACCAGTAGTTGTGGTTGGTACAATGCAATGCCTCCTTGCAATTTTGAATCACACTGGCTAAGTAAATTTCTAATTTAATTGGAGAATTTATATCCAAGTTTTTTTCCATAAATTAACAAGAATTTCTGTAACAATAACATTTCAGAACTAATAGGGACTTCTGTGGTGAATAAAGGCATTCATCAAGATAACTGAAGCATGTTTGTTCAAGCTCCGTTCTCACCTCACTCAACTGCCGCAGGCAAGAACTATGGTTTCCTATTCAGCTCTGAAAATGTAAGAAAGCCAGGTAACAAAAGTACTCGGGCGTGGAGAGCTACCATGGTTGCAGAAAACTCAAAAAAAAGAAAGCTTGTTATCCGGGGCTTTGTTTAGCTGGTGTAAAATTAAGAGACCAATGCAATTCCCATGGTTTAAAACTTTTCTGACCCTAATAATCGATAAGAGATCATCACTTCCATTCTGTTTCTCGATTCAAGGAACAAGAAATCTCAGAAAATGGATAGGAATTGGTATTCCCTGTCCGTTGGGGACCTCCCAATCCATGGTTAGAACATGGGTCATGATTCTTGAGCTTTGGCAGCTCAATTACCAGGTCTAAGATATAAATTGTCATTCTTAAAAACAGGAAACATGAAATGCTGTGAAAAAGCAGAGTAGAGACTACCTCTATGCATTTCAATTTTATTATTATTATTATTATTTATTTTGTGTTTTAAGGGTTTTTTAAAGAATAAATAATCATGCTCTTTTTTATATTGTATTCTATAGTTTCTTTGAATTTTTTTAACGAAAAAATGCTTTATGTTTTTAATTGTTTTCCAATTTATATATATTATATATATATATATATATATATATATATAATATTATATATATATAATATATATATATATATATATACTATATATATATATATCATGGGATCTAACCCATAGACGAAATGAAATTTTTGGTAGGAATCTAGCAATACAAGTTCGAGAGACATTGTGATTACTTGTCATTTACAATGCACTTTTTAATGTATAAATGGAACACCCTGAAAAACCCATGAGGAACTCATACTTTGCAAATTAAACAATTTAAAATTATGATTCTTAAAAATATCTGTCAGATTTTGGATAAATTTGCCAAAAAATGTTCTGAGAAAAGGGTCATTTCATCTATTAGTTAGACTACACATTTTTCTATTAATTTTTTTTTTTAGTTTAAATTATTAAAAAATAATAATTAATTAATTTTTAAAAATCAAGAAATACCACATTTGGATTTAGAGTTGATTTTATGTTTTTTTCGAGGGTAATAGTCGTCGAGGACATAATTTCAATTAATTTATAATTTTAACACTCCCCACTAAAATAAATAAATAAACTAGATAAACTTGAAAATTACTTGAAAATAAAATTTTGAGAAAAAATGGTAATGCTTTATCGAGAAGAAGATTTGAATGTCAAAATAGTGTTTGTCCAAAAATAGAGGTGCTACCAGTAGCACCACTTTTCAAAATGAACGTAAAAATCACCGCTAAATGTGATCTCTTTTGACCAATAAGAGAAGGAGAAATCGGTTGGGGTGGGAGAAGTAGGGGGGGATGTTATTTTTCCCTGAGAAACAAGAAGAATGTAGATATGCTTGGGGGCTTGATAATAGCTCTAATAATGTGGCAAAAGATTATTCGTTGTAAAAATAAGAATCCAAGAGGTGATTTTCACTGGAGACCTCGAAAATATAATTCATCATTTGTTTTTATGGGGCCTTCCTCTAGACCTAAAAATAAGTCAAATATTCAAACAAATCCACTAGTGGTATCTAGCTTGTATAATTTCTCAATTCATTAAACAGAGTCTTATACAATTAAATGTATTATAGAGATTTTAATGGTTATCCTTTGTGATGGAAATTTATTTTGTATTCGGGGGACAATGATTAATATAGAAATACATGTTGTTTAATAATAAACTAAATCAATTTTTTATATAATTTGTATAATTTGTGTCACTTAGTCTTAGGGAACTAATGGCAGTCCAGGCTAACAAGATTGTGATGGAAACCCTAAAGCCTTCCACTACGACCTTGTCTCTAGAAGATTTTGGCTTCATGATTCTTTCCTTCACCTAGAGCTCCCTCATTGTGTCGCCATCGTTGCAAATCCATTAAACCATGAGGAATGTTTTTGCAGCAAGGTCCTTCCCTCCTTGAAGGAGATGCCATCACTTTAGATCACTCAAACTTTCTGGTCTTTGTGAGGTTTCTCTTAGGAGGTAACCTCTTAAGAGTGGAGGATGGAAATGGAAAAATAGCTTGGAAACCCTTGATTTCATTTGTTCGGTCATGTATACAATGAAGAATGTTTTTAGATTATTAAATATAGATCATCGCTAATTTGTATATTTTAAAGAATGGAAATTCTAGATTCTGAAATAGACCATGCCTATCAACATAATTAGCTAGTCATTTTGGAGTAAGGAAAACAATCCATTGGCAAAAGCATGTCTATTGGCCTAAAATGCATGTTGATGCCTCCAAAATCCAAATATCTAAGATGATGTGTTCTTTGTCTTACAAATAAACCAAGTCATTGGAAATTAAAATTTGATATGCCATTACTAGTACTTACTCGAACATCAGAAAGCATTTCTATGGACTTCCTAGGTGTGATTTAACCAAGACTAAAAGAGAAAATGATTGATTGCTTTTTATTTTCAATTTGTTCAATACAATTTGGGTTTTAAACCCATATAAGAATATTTTCTAGGACAAAAAGAAACACACATTCTAAGAGGAAGTCCGAATTCATTTGGAATAACCAGATCTACATCTTTAATTCCTATGTTTTGGACCACACTTTGGTAAAAGATGGAAACCAAGTTGAAGAGGCCTACAACATTTTATCCACAAACCAATGCACAAACTATAATTGTGAATAAGAAAATGTTACAAACTCTTATTAAAATATAATCAAAAATCCCAAAGCCATAGGACGTACATTAAATTTAACATTGTTACAATAGATCAATTCATTATCCATAGACCAATTCATAAACTAAAGTTGTGAATAGGACAATGATACAAAATCTTATTAAAGTATAATAAAAAAACCCTAAAAAAATAGAATGCATACCTACACGATATTCAACATTGTTACAATAGAGCAATTCATTGTTGAACCAATCAGTTTTTTTCTTAAGCAAATTTAGATTTTCTAACTCAAACTCCTTTTGACATTGTTGTGACAAATGTATCGATGCAACAAAGAGTAGCCAATATTTTAAGCGAAGCATGTAAATTGATCGAAAGAATACAACAAATCAACGAGAAAGTATAAGAACAACTCCAAAAAATTCAGCCAATGTATAAATAATGGCATGATTAGAATACAACTACTCATAATTTAGTCGAAGGAGATTAACTCAACTCGTTGTTGCTAATATTGTTGGGCATTTGGCTAGTTCTATCCTAGTAAGGGCCTAGTTTGAATCCCCTAGTAAGATGCACTAATCTATACCAACACATTCACTACAAATACTATCTAGTGAGGTGGGGTAATATCAAGTGGGTTTCCCCATATGGTTGTCCTTGGAAAATAATCACTACTAAAAATTTCCAGGTTGAAGATCTTGTATGTGGCTACGTTTAAGCAAGGAGAGATTCCAAGTAGAAGGGAAAAAGTTGGAAAGTCACCAATATGGCTCATTCAAGATTTTATAGTGGATTGGAAGCATTCATTCAACTTGTCCCTCCCATCATAAATGAACATCCTCTTTCCATATTGAATGATGAAAAGTTGAAGTCTTTGAACTACCAATGTTAGATGTGGGACAAAGATGAAGAATAGTTCTAGCAGCTGAGCAGATACCTAGTATGCAAACTGAACTTGTACATGATATCGTATTGCAAAGAAAGATTCGTGCTTATAGGAAATGGCCAAAGAGTACTTACACATCTGTTTAGAAGGTAAAATTTTAAGCAAAGCCAAGAGATATTAATGGAGGAGATGACACAAAAGAAACCATTCTCATCTTGAACATAATAAGTTAGTACGAAACCTGAAACCTCCCAAATGGAGGAGGTATGGGCAATATAGACTCACGAAAACATCAAGTACTATAGGAATAACTAAACCTAATCAAATAGCCAACGAATTGGACAGCAGGGAAAACCAGAGAGAGCTGTTGAAAAGGAACATGAGAGTTTGCAAAGGCAAATAGGATGGAGGAAAAAAGAAGGGACACATGGATCCGTTTTATAAACATCGGGAATCTTCCAGAAAAATAAGTAAGATACTTCTGTCCTAGGAAGTTCACAGATTTATATTATGTAAGAACAAGAAACCAAAGACAAAGTTGCAAACTTATGATTTTCTTGGGTAAAAATTTCATGTGTATAATCATTGGTGTGTATGCATTAGCAGCTTGTAGTTGAGCTTTCTGATACGGATTTATTATATAGACAACAAGGCTCCATTTTTATATCACCCAGAAGACACAAAAGATATAAATCAGTAACAAAGGAGGCCAATTAAAAATCTTTGTAACCCAATTAATTGTGTAAAATGAAGAATTGAAAATCGTATCATAACTCCAATATATGGAAGATGTGAGGAAGCAGTTTGATCGTAAAAAACAGAAAAGAATAAAGACTGAATACAATATCTTGCTACTAAATATTAACATCTGTGGTTAACATAGCATCCAGAGTAAATAACATTCATACTGATCATAAAGACACGATACACAACTCCTTTACAATGAAGAAATAACAATGATTTGATTAAAAGAAAACAACAATAGAAAAGTCCAGATTTTCATAAGCATATAGCAGTAGGTTAGGGTTAGATTACTGTGAGATCATCCCCAAGGCATCTGAATGTCTCCCTCCTTAATAGTCTTTTTTTTCTTCTTGTTTTCACTTTTCGCTGTTTGACTCCTATGCTCAGTTACTGCAACTAGATATGTTCAACAGAGGCATCCCAGGGCGATATATCAAATTTGACTTATCCTCCATAATAGGTATTAGGCTCAAAATATTCTGCAAAATAAAATCAGATTATATCTATTACAGCTTCAGGCATAACCTTTTTGCGCTATTTTTGACACGTGGAACTACCTAAATCACGATTTCTTAATGCATTTGATTTGTCTGATCTCAAATTCAAATGGAAAAGGTAAACCACTCATAAGATAAATTATATCAATCAAGTGGGAATGAATAGAAATTATTTAAATAAACTGTATGTCGCATTCAAACTACAATCTTATATTGCATGATGAAACTCATTCTCTTCCTCTTAGTCTTAAGAGAAACTACTCTGAGGAACAAGCATAAAGTAATTAGACAACGAAATCTCCCCACATACAATTGTAAACAGTGCATTCCCAAACCAGTACTAATGACTGTCAATTATCACAACACTGGTTTAGAGGTTGCCTTGGAGTGTATAGCATAAAACCCATTTGCCAGTGCCTCCTTCATAAGAATCAATCACATCTCAAATAATAGAGCAAATCAATTGACATAACTGAGTATAGAGGAAATGTTTTTTAAGGTGTTGAACCACACCTCTTAAGATTAGTACTTGGAAAACATGGCTTTTACTGGTATCAAAATTGACCAAAGCTCTGGTTAGAAACTCATTGGCAGTAGAACCCACTTCCTTAACTCTCCACAACATATTATCTGATTTCCCTTCTTTGTACCAGAAAGCCAGAGGACCATCCACGAACTAGCCAGGTAGTATAAGGTTGACTAATACTTCTGTGAACCTGTTGATGCCTCGAAAATCGCTGCAACAACATTGGGGAATAACCACCCGGTCCGGACCTTAAAAGCAGCTCCTTTTCCGTTTGGTGTGGTGGCTCCGACTGTTCATCTAGGTCCAGTTACCTTCTCCTTATTGCTATTGGTTTATAATGTATCTTTAACTACCAATAGACAGGGACATCAGATCACTTCTCCTTGCTGATCAGGCAAGAGAATGACCCTTAAGCTGATTTGGGTTCA
>APFE030264135.1:0-14194 GCA_000404065.3 Pinus taeda
GTGAATAGTAAAAAATACGTTTTAGAACTTTGAAAGCCCATCACAAAAAACGGCTTTTTAAAATTTTTAAACGTGAAATACGGTCAAAATGCCTTGTGACGGGCATTTTGCCTGTCAAATTCCAACCCTGGCGGTAGGTATATCAAATCCTTAAATACTTGGATTAAGATATTGTTGTGTGAAAAATAGATTGTGCGCGTATACTGATGTCTGGAGTAACGTGGAGTGGAAGAAGTTATCGCGAAACAAAAGGAGTAGAGAACAGTGCTTTAGCTTCTATTTCCCGAGAAAGCGAGAAAGAGCTCGTGAGGTTCTCACTAGGGAGCGCGGTCCGGTTGATCAAAGAGCGCTTCCCACCTTCCAAGCTAAGGCCCCTCCAGTCAAAGGAAAAGTCTTTACACTTGCCTTCAACACAATGAAATAGTATGCTTATATTTGTTAAGCCTCCTCATCCAATCTTCAACTGAGTACTAATAAATATAATTCTGAATCACCACTTGACAACACAATCCTTCACCTAGAACAAGATTTCAAACACTCTTAGCTGTGAAATATTTTGAGAAAAAAGAAAATGTTCTCAAGACCCTATTACCCCTCAAACTATCAGGGGTCCTTGGAGGGGATCCTAAAAGGGCAGTTGTTAGGTCAAGGGAAACAATGGAGTAATAGCCCACTGTCACCTCAGCTAAGGCTCCCTACTCTTTATGGACTTTCACCGATGGGAGGAGACCCCGTATAAAGGGAATCACTAGATGAATGAGTCATTGAAAAGATGAGGAGTGATTCCTAAGGCCTATTCACAATGGAGACTCAATTGTATGGTTTGCTTGCTTGAGAAGCAAGGTATAAGACTCCCTAGGAAGGACCAAGGGGATTTCAAGGGCTATGGTTTGAGGATAAGACTTGTAAGGAAGATACCTAGTCCTAGAAATCCTTGTGAAAACTTGGTTTCCAAGTGGTGTTTGTGAAATTAACTTCAAAAGGTTGTGGGACCACACAGGACCAAGTGGACCCGAAATTAGGTCAAGGGGATGGAATTGATTAACCAATGGTGTGCTTAACTTAATTGAGGGGGAGAAAGAGATCAAAGGGGAAATTTTTCCCCTATAGAGGTGTTTTAGCCTTGGTTGAGTGCTTACATCTGGTGTCCTTGATCTTCATGTTTTTATTTTGATGATTGCTTGATGAGAAGAATATAAAATAGGAACATAAATAAAGTTAATAAGAATACAATAATATCACAAGTAATTGTCAACATAAGAAACCCTTTCTACCTTTTTTATTTTCCAACATGGTATTAGAGCTAATGTTAAGGAGGAAAGAAAAAGGCATCTTGAATATCTATGGAAAGAAGGGTCAAAGGAAGATCATTAAGGAAAATGATCATATAAGAATACAATCCTACTATCTATATCAAGTAAAAGAGACATTATAAATTCTATGAAAACTTCAATGAAGACAAAAAATAAGCTAGAAGGAGCCTTCAACTATAGGGCATGGAAGAAGAGGATAGATCTCATCCTTGCTAAGAAAAAAGTATTGAATTTTGTTCTAGGAAAAGTTGAAGAACCAAAAAATGATGCAGGAAAAGAAATGTACATGAAACTGACATCTTGACCATGAATCTAATAGTATATGGAGTGAAGGACAATCTAATCCCATACATATCCAATATAGACTCTGCACAATAAATGTATGAAGCCCTCTACAAGTTATTTACTAATATGAATGGGAAAATTAGTTTTGTTGTGCTAAAATCCTCTTTAGAATATGTAAATGTGCTTAAGGATCCATGACGTTAATTGCAAGTTTAAAACATGAGTTTTTGAGTGTTTTTATGTAAATTTTATGTGAAAATTAACATAAACAAATGATTGAACAACAACATATAATAGACATGAACATCACCAAAAAAGTATCACAACAATACATGATGAAGGAGTTCACGCCACTTGGGCTACATCTCCTTGGTACAGCTTCCAATGGCTTGGCCCTCTCTATTACGTTCAATAGTGTGAATACATCAGTTTACAATGCTCAGATAGCTCTGAAACCTGTTCCAATGGCTCAAAAATGCCCAAAAATACTTGTGTAGCCTCTTTCTACTCCTGATTTGGCAAAAAACTAAAGAAGTTATGGCTTCCCCAAGTCTTTCCACGAACCACACTGCAAATTCCCCAAAATCCGGCACCATCCTACAAATTCACCCCAAATTGCGCTAACGGAGCACCAATTTTGCCAATTTTTAGGTGAAAGTGTCAGACGCTTTAATTAGCGTCTAACGCCTTATATCAAAAAATTCTGGGCACATGGGGGCCACATGCCCGGGGCTAAGGTCAATGGCCCGCCCCTACTGGCTGCGCTCCTGCTCCCCCTCTGGTGGTGGTCATGTTGGTGGTGCGTGCCCAAGGGCTAGTTCTTTCCTCAGAATGGTGCACACATTATATTTAAATATAAGTTGAAACCAATATATGTTAAGACTCATCAGGTGACGTGTTGGTATGTGGCTTGTCTCGTTGCTTGGTGGTCACGGGTTTCATCCCCATTGGTGCTTCGCAAACCTTGACCCAAAATTTTGGTGGTCCTCGAGCTGCTACATGGCAGTCTTTGGTTGGGCTAGGTGGCAGCGTGTGGTTGGCCACCAACTGACTAATCAAATTCCGATAACTCTGAACCTAGGTACCTTCCATGTGTCATCCTACCATTCATTGGAGGAGCCCGTTGACCAGTCAAGTTGGCACATAGACCTGCACAGTCACCGCCACGTTAGCAGTACAAAATGCTAACTGGGCTGTCACATTTTGTGAAAATTCCCCTATTTGGGAAAACAAGCAGAACATGATTTTGGGAGCATACGATGTCCGTTTTGTACAAAACGAGTTGTGCCAGATTTACAATGACGAGCACTACATAGTCATTCAGATTCCATACTAATTTGACAAATTTGAATTTTGAGCTAAATTTTGAGAACCTGCTCATTCCTCCTTGCTGGAAGCCTTTTGGACCCCAAAATATCACTTTCAGTTGTCCAACAGGTGAGGGTACAGTTCCCTCACCTTTCCAATCTCAATCGATTTGGCCTTAGAAGGATTGGTTCCATTGAGCCCCACTCGAAGTTAGTCTACACTCCCTCGTTTTGAAGACCTTGTTCTTATATCAAGAATGTTTTCTCGCTGTAGTTCATTAATGTATTCAGGAGAAAAATCCTCAATGGAAGGAATTTGGACATTTTATCCTTGATTTTCAATCAAAGGAGGCTCATATAACCTTAATTTTTCAACATTAACAACAACATACATTTTCATATATGAAGGCAAATCCAACTTGAAGGCATTGTTACCAATATTTTCCACAATTATGAATGGACCATATCTAATTAGTTTCAGTTTTTAACCTTCTCCTTGGAGCCTCTCTTTTCTAATGTGAAGCCAAACTTCATCACCGACTTGGAACTTGTAATCTACACGATGTTTGTCGTGATTTTCTTTGTACTTACCTTTTCTCTTTTCTAGTTGTTCTTGAAATCTTTGGTGTAACAATTGGATTAGTTCAATGAAATTTCTTGCTTTGTCTATGTCACTATGACCATCAATAGCAACATCCTTTCCAAAAATGAAATCGAAAGGAGACTTCAAGTATCCCAAACATGCTTCAAATGGCGATGTTTGAGTTGAAGAGTGCTTGGCCCGGTTGTAAGCATGCTGAATATAGTGCCAATGTTTATCCCACAACTTAGATGCTTGCTATAATACCCACGAAAAAGATGTAACACTGTCTTGTTCACCACCTCTGTTTGACCATCTGTTCATGGATGAAATGTTGTACTCTTTTTCAATTTGGTGTCCATTAATCCCCACAAGCTTGACAAAAGATTCCTAGCAAAGCGAGAACCTTGATCACTAATAATGGATGTAGGCAATCCAAAATGCCCCCATACATTCTGAAAGAATAACTAAGCAATTCGTTCAGCTGTAATTTTATTTTTACATGGCATCAAGATACACATTTTTTTGAATCTATCCACAACTACATACAAATAATCATGACCTCTTTTTGACAATGGAAGACCTCCTACAAAATCCATAGAAACACTCTCCCGTGGTTGTGAAGGAACCGGAAGTGGTGTGTACAATCCTAACTTGCTATTGCTAGGCTTACTGACTGCAAATAATGAACATCCTTTAATAAAACGTGACATACTTTCAAGCATACGAGGCCAATAAAAATACCTCTATAGATGTGCCACCATCGTTGTACACTGAAATGACCAACAATAAGAGAAGTATGTACCTCTCTTATGATGTTGACTCTTTCTCCTTGTGGAATACAAAGCTTACCAAGATGGTGCAACAAGTTATCATGCAAATGATAATCCAATTAATCTACTTGGTTACCTTGACTCAAGCTTGCATAAACATCCTGAAAGTCATTGTCTAATGCAAATTTCTCAATATAACTTTCATGCAAAACAAAATTATGGTTGAGTAAAGTAGTTGCACTAATAATAGGCCTAGAAATCATATCGAGAACTTTATTGTAGATATCTTTCTTACACCTTATTACCAAGTGGAATTGTTGAAGAAAACCCATCCATCGGAAGTGCCTTGATTGCTGCAACTTAGATTGAGATTGCAAGTATTGCAATGGATTATGATCAATGTGAATGACTATTTCCTTACCCATCAAGTAGTGTTTCCACTTTTTCACACTTTGCACAAATGCATACAATTCCTTGTCATATGTAGGATAATTAATCACTGCACCATTAAAATTTTCCGAATGAAAACATATAGGCTTACCATGTTGCATGAGGACTGCACCCATGGCATAGTCACTAGCATCAGTGTGGATCTCAAATATCCGTCTCAAGTCTGGAAGTGAAAGTACTGGAGTTGAACTAATATTTTCCTTCGATGCATCAAAGGCCTTTTGTTGTTTTCCTCTCCACTGAAAAACCTCTTTCACACTAGTCAATGCATGCAAAGGAGCTACTATAGAATAAAAGTTAGCAATGAATTTCATCCAATATTGGGCTGCTCCCAAACAATTCTTAGTCAGTGATTGTCTTGGGCCTTGGTCAATTCAAAATGACATCAACCTCGGAGGGATCTATTTTCAACTCACCTCCTCCAATAATATGACCCAAGTAAACTAAAGAAGTTTTTCCAAACTCACACTTTGACATCTTTAAATACAACTGTTATTTCTTTAAGACATCAAGTAATTTTCTCACATGCATGACATGTTCATCACAAGATTTACTGAAAATTAAGATGTCATCTAAGTAGACTATAACAAAATCATCAAGAAATGGCCTCAACACATCATTCATCACACGCATGAAGGTAGCAGGAGCATTACATAAACCAAAAGGCATAACTAGCCATTCAAACAAACATTGTTTGGTTTTCAATGTTGTCTTCCAAATGTCTTCTTCAAAAATTCTAATTTGATGGTAGCCACTCCTCAAGTCCAACTTAGTAAAATACTTTGCATCTTTCAATTGATCAAGTAAATCATCTATTCTAGGTAGTGGGTAACGGTTCTTTATCGTAATCTTGTTCAATGCACGGATGTCCACACACATATGCCATGTTCCATCCTACTTTGGCACGAAAACAATAGGTGACCCACATGGCGAGGAACTTGGCATGATGATCCCTTTATCCAACAACTCTTGAATTTTCTTTTTAATTTCTGCACCTTCCATCACTGACATCCTGTACATACCAACGTTAGGAAGAGGACTATCTCCCTGCAACTATATCTCATGTTGGATTCCTCTCTTGGGAGGCAATCCTTTTGGTTCCCGAAACAACTCATCATATTGGTTAACAACATCAACCAATTCAGATTTCAATCTTGAGTCACAACCTTGACAATCTTCATTATCAATATCATTCTTGGGTTTGATCATTAGAAGCACAAAATTCTTGCAGAATTCACTAGTCTTTTCATCTGCCCCGCATTAACAAGTGAAAGATTTAGTTTCTTGCTATGGGATCTCACAATATATTCTACTCCATCTTTGAACAAATGGTATTTGTTTTCATGTCTATGGAAGATAGATTTTCTGTCATAGAGATACGATCTTCCCAAAACTATACCACATATATCTAATAGCACAACATCAAGCTCCACTTCATCTATGAAATTTACAATAATGGCGAATTTCAGTGTACACTTTCTAGTTACTTGAAATTGTGAATTGTCACACACCCATCCTAATGGATATGGCTTATGATGTGGAATGGTTTCCAATTTTAAACTTTTGACAATGTTTTCAGAGACGAGATTGGCTTGACAACCACTATAAAAAAGAGTATCAATTTTTCTATGTTTTTAGATTACCCTTATGTGAAAAAGTTCCATCCTCTTCTTTTCATTTGGAGTTTCATTGTGTAAACTTGAAGTACTAGTGCTAACAATGGATTCTTTTCCTTTCATACCCATGGCTGTAATTTTAGTTTCATCACTCGAATCGGATCCCAAATCCTGTTGAGTGGTTGCAACTATCTTTTATTTTCCCTTATTGTTGAATTTCTTTGGTTTCATTTTCGGATGAGGCTTCCAATAATGAGCTTCATCGTGACCCTCTTTGGAACAATGATTTCATGTTAATTTCTATCCTTCCTTCTTAATGGATGCATTTTTATTTCCCTTCCCTTTGGAACCATTTTCTTTTCCTTTACCGTTAAATGGATTTTTACTACCCTCTTTTGGAATATTTTTCCCTCTTGCCTCAAGATGAGTGGCTTGCACACACACCTCATCTAGATTATTGGGATTAAACATAAGGATAGTATGTCTAAGGTAAATGTGTAAACCCACTATGTACTTCAACAACATGTCTTGTGATTGCAAATCTACACCTAGCATTAGAGACCTTTTTCTAAATTCTTGGGTGTAATCTTGCACGTTTTGACCATTAAATTGTCTAAAGTTCTGCCAATTCATGATCAATTTTTGCATATATGCTAGAGGGTAAAACTGTCTTTTAATTACAACAATGAAATTAGACCAAGAAATTGAGATCTTATCATGTTTTTTTATCTCTTATTGTGTCTTTTATTCCCACCATACTAGTGTTGCACCCTCCAGCCTCAAGGAAGCTAGTTGAATCTTTATGTCATCATCTTGAAGGTTTTGAATTCTGCAATAGACCTCCAACTGACGAACCCAATTTTCAAGCTTATTTGCATTCACTTCACCATTATACATGGACAATTCAAATTTAACATCAAGTTTTAACAAGGGTGATTTACCAATTCCTTTTGAGGTATGTTAATGAGTATGAGTAAGGGTTGCGTTGTAGTGACTACAACCACCCTCCAAAATTTTGACCTGCACCAACTTTGGAGCCTCCCTTGGAGAGTTTCACTTGATGACTGCACACACTCGGGTTCAATCCGTGAGCTCATGTGAGTCTTAAGATTCGCCTTGCTTGTTTATTGCACTCAAGTCTTTGCATGTTGATGTCTAAGTCATGCTTGTGACCATGTTCTGGTTATTCTCAAAGTCTTTGCTTCATATGTGTTTGTTGTGTTCACCATTAAAACATCTGTTGCACTCACGCACAGAGTCACATTCACTGTCACGTAAGCATCGTCTCGATCATGAACGATCAATCACGAGTGTCGCACTTGTCGCTTGCACCGTCGGTCAGTCATATTAAACATGTGTGTCTGGATGGTTCAGTCGTTTCGTCATCAAGTCATGCAAGTGTGTGTTCATATGATCACCTATGCATCTTTCTACTATTCACACACTTAGTCATTTTTACTGAAGTTTTGACGACTAGAATCCTCACTGACAGCCAGACCGTCATCCTTCTTTCAAATTGATCGACTATCAACGAGAACATCGTAGAATCACCAAGCTAGTTCTTTCAAGCAGTGCTTCCCCCAAGAAACTCAAGCAACACTCATGCTGGCCACCCAAATAGTCGATCAGCTGTTCATCTCAAAAATTACGCAGTGATCATGAGCAGGCCTCCCGCTACCATCAGTTAGCTCATCTCAGAAATTGCGCAAAGATGATCAATAGGCCGGCCTTCGGGCCTTAGTGTAGTTTCCCAGTGAACAACTCCTAGCAGTAGACTACCTGCTCCCTCCAGGAATTGCACAGTTTCTGTTGCCAGTGACCCCAACAGCCAATTGGAAGTTCCCTCTAGGAATTGCGCAAGTCTGGCTGCCAATGACCTCAACAGCCAACTAGCAGTTCCCTCTGGGAATTGCGCAAGTCTAGTTTCTAGTGACCCCAACAACCAATTGGTAGTTCCCTCTGGGAATTGCACAGTTCTGGCTGCCAGTATCCCAGGTAGTTCCCCAGAAAAATTGTGCAATCCCTTCTTGCTGACCCTTCATGCAGCCCGACCCGTTCCTCTAGAAAATGTGCAGAGCATGCCTGCCTTTCCCCCCTGTAGCCCGAACTTTCCCTCCCAAAATTTGCGCAATATTTCCTCCCAGCTGAGCGAGACCTTGCAGGCAGTCACGATCGACTCAGATTGTCTGTCTCCATCCCTTAGTGACTCGCACAGTTTTCATCAGCAGTTGCCCAGAGCCATCATCCCACATCGCAGCCCTGCTGCCTCTCCCAGTCACCTGCATTCGAATGATCATGTGTCATGGTAGACTAGGAGGTTTTGGACTTTATGTCATCTCGCCATGAGTAATTGTAGGTACAGGTACACCAATAAACATGTCAAGACAACGAACGAGATAAATTAAGGGAGCAAATGCAGATGGATAGGTTCACTTACGGATGAATGAACGAAGCATGCAAAGTGGACAAATGCGATGAACATGCACCTTCACGAACAAGTGAGCCTGTCAAGCCTTCTGGCATGAAAGCAAGGAACAACATGCTAAAGCTTCATAAGCGAACCAAGGACCATAGAAAATTTTAGGGCGAATGTTCGCCCTTTGGCGAAATTAAGGGGTTTTAAATTTTTAGTGGGCGAATATTTTGTATCATAGTACATTTTTACAAATCACCTCAAATAGCCCACCTTATTTTAAGTGAGAGGGTAAAAAAGGTAAATTTAGCCCTTGAAATTAGGAGTTATAACCTTCCATTCCCCCATTTTCAAGAATAGGTTTTATTTAAGTGAATCTATTCGACCATTTTCAAGAATAGGTTTTATTTATGTGAATCCTATGGGTCAAATACCATATTTATAAAAGAGGTATGGTAAATTAATAAAAATATAAATAAATGAGAAGTATGGTAAATAAATAAAACATTTTTGTGTAAACAAATAAAAATATAAGTAAAGTGGAAGTATGGTAAATAAATAAAATGTCTTTTTATACTTACTCAAAAGGTATGGTAAATAAATAAAATTGTAAATAAACTAGACGTATGGTAAATAAATAAAACCTCTTTTTATATTTAGTCCATAACCCTCGTTCTATTTATGAAGGCTCAAGAAAGAGGTTTTATTTAAGTGAATCCTATGGGCCAAATACCATATTTGTAAAAGAGGTATAGTAAATTAATAAAAATATAAATAAACGAGAGGTATGGTAAACAAATAAAACATTTTTTTATTTACTCTATAACACTAAAAAAATGTGTTATATTTAGGTGAAACCTATGGGCAAAATACTATGGGACAAATACCATGGACTAGATTGTTATTAATACCATGCAAAAAAAACATTATTAACCGCATTAATAAAAATAAAAATGGCACATGGTATTGACCCATGGTATTCACCAAAACGGCACATGGTATTGACCCATGGTATTCACTTGGAATGTAGCCTACTTAAATGGGGGAATTAAACCAACATAGATCCATCTTTACCCTGGATCTACTAAGCCCCGAGAGGTATCAAATATTGTGATATGCAAACTAGCATAGAGTGAAAAAATATTTGATCCCTCTCGGCACTTGGTGGATCAAGAGTAAAATGGATGTTGTAATTTAATGTGTGTTAAACATGTTAGCTTGGTTAAAATAAAAAATAAAATAAAAATCAACTATTAATTTTATTAATTTTTATAAATCACTAATAGTAATTTTTAAGCTCCAAGTTTATGATAACCCATGGTAATACCAAGATCTTACAAGATTTTATAATTGAGTAAAATATTCGCCATGCCTGGTGAGAGATTTGCCAAAAAAATTATATATACATATTATATTATTGATAAAATCGCCTTCCATTTTTCTTACATACCATGGAGATTCGCCCATTTATTATACTTATAAATTTAGGGGGGGTTCTTAAAATTTTCCCTGCGAAGGACCATCAAAGACTCCACACACTTCTCCATGTAGAGGTGAAGCTATGATACACCATGAAGACATCTATCACTCAGCAGCACTCTAGCTCGACATGCACTCCAGCGGCAACGCACATGTACCAGCATTGTCATGTCGAGTCAAGGCATGAGTCATGTTGCCCACATCTCCACTATGGGCTTGTTGTCAATCAATGTGATGTAATGTGGAAGTCCAAGAGACCCACTTGTTGAACATAGAGTCATGTAAGTCAACAAGTCATGGAAGTCGAACGGTCATGAGGGTAGTCGAACAACCACAAGGGTCAGTTTCACCCTTGGCTATAAATACCCCCCTCATTTGTGCATGGAGGGAATTTTCACCTCAGCTCCTCCCACATAGCCAAGAGAGTCTGTAATCTTTTCTTTGAGGAGTAAGTAGTGGCTCCAACACCCCGTTGATAGCGTTAGTGATGTATGGTGTAACAATGTGTCTTGGAACTTTCGCTTAATTCAGAAGCCTGTTAATAGGCCAGCACGATTTCACACATGTATTGTATTTTTGTAAGGTTGATCTTTAACACTTGTAATGCATGTTTCTTTAACCTGTGTTCTACATATGAACTAATTCATTTGTTGTAATGCATAATCTATTAATGGAAATGTGTTGTATATGCTGCTAATGTTGTCCCGTCCGTTGTTATGTAAAAATTAGTTAGTGTAGTTTATTAAGCAAAAGGGCATGATCAAAGATCATGCCCATTCACCAATAGGCACCTCAGGCGGTATATAGCTGGGGCCTCTCACAAAAATGTAATCATCATCATTTCAATTATTAATAACATATTTACTTATTTCTATTTATTACGAAGTTTATTACTTCATCTGGTATCAGAGCACATTCGCTCCTCAGGCTCTATTGATCTGCTGCCATCGATTTCCTTCTGCTGCGATGGTTTCTTCATTCATTTAACTCCACTGTCAAACTGTGCAACTACGCTAGTATTCCCATCATCCGCTGTCTTCCGCATCTGCACTTCACTGCTGCCCGTACGACTGCTATTCCCTGTTCCTGTTATCCGCTATCAGCACCGTTCCAAGTCTGTTCCCCCTGTCTGTTGTCGCACCCTATCAGACTCATGCTCCCAGCTGCCGGTTATCCATTCGTCTGCAACACCACGTCCCTGTCACAGCTCATCGTGCCGTTTTTCCGACCGGATCGTCTGCGGTACGCCATCCTCTGCGCTACCTGTCTGCTAGCTCAACAACGCAACCCACACACGACCTCCCTGCCTCCGTCACCCCGTCCACTGTCCATCCGCCCAGAAGACGTACGGCTGCCATCGTGGTAACCTCTACTGCCGCAGAGAGTAACTCTCTGACTCTGCGGTAAATCCCGGGTGACTCTGCGGTGACCTGGTGATATCCGCTCGAAGGCCGAATGGTCAAATAGAACGTGACCATCCCGGGTTGGACATGACTATCCATTCCGTTAACTAAATAAAGTATTACATACACCTACGGATATCACATTACATATATTTAATTTAATTATATAGAATTAACTTATATTAAAAAATTACATTATGTGATAATATTAATTAATTTTTTTTTTAAATTATCAATATATATATTATTATATATATATTTTTATATATTAAGCTGGCAAACAAATTTACACCCCCACAAACTCATTCAATGTCGATGTCAATGGCTGATTTCAATAAAAAATTGATTGAATTGGAGAATAGGATTACTAACCACTCCAATGATGTCAATAAAAAATTAGCTGATTTCCAGAATAATTTTAATGGGCACTCTGACGATATCAAGAGGCTTCAGGATACGAGAAATCGAATAGAACTACAGATGGGACAACACCATATCCAATCAGAAATGAATCAAAACTAGACCTTAACATTGTTGAACCACTTGTGTAGAAAGATGAATATTATACCCGAACAACTACTTCAAGAAGATGAAGGAAATCAAGAGCACAACTCATCAGACTCAACAAAATTTACAGATTCTCAAGAAAAAGCTGAATCTCCAAAAGAATCAGTGACGCCCCACCAAGAAAATAGTAAAGAAACTTTTTCAAATAAGCAACTCTGGGATACATTTACCAATCAACATCCTTTTTTCTCTCAACCATTAGCGACATATCAGAGAAGGGCAAAAGTCGAGATGCCTAAATTCGATGGAAACGAAAAATACAGTGTTGCATGGATAAATAAAGTAGAAGAATACTTCGAGATTTATGACATCAACGATGATGACGAAAGGCTTAGGCATGCATCCATGAAAATGGAAGGAGAAGCATATAATTGGTATATGTGGTGGAAGAAGATGACAATCGCCATCAGTTGGAGGAAATATAAAGATGCATTCTTTAAAAGATTCTGAGGTGTAAGGGAAGAAGAGTTTTTTTCATCACTCATCAAATTATGACAAAAGGAAGTGTGGATGAAAATACTCAAGAATGGGAAACCTTAGTGACACGAGTACCTAGTTTATCAGAGTCTCGCCTAGTTCAATTATACATCTCCGGACTTAAAAATAATTTACAAGTAGAACTTGACCTTCATGAAATTAAGTCAATAGAAGTAGCAAGACGAAAAGCAAAAACTGCAAAAAAGAAATTTGAACAAATATTGTGGTCAAAACCAGAAAAAGTATATTCAAGACGAAGAGTACCCCAGTTTGTGGATTCAAATAATACAAGATATGTTCCACAACATCGTCGTGAAGGTGATAAATCTAATGTGGAAATACAAAGGATAAAAGAAGGCAAATGAAAACACTATGGTGAGAAGTGGGACCCCGAACATAGGTGTACTAAAGGAAAAGAACCAAAGAACCTATATAATTGTGAAGCAACTAATGATTCAAACAATGAGGATTCTGACATAGAAGAAACAAAAGATGCCCCAAAATTATCACCAGAATTAGATGATGGAAGTATTCTGCAAGTGTCATTATCAGCTATGACAGGTATATCACAACCTCAGGCCTTAAAGTTGAAAGGAAATATAAAGAAGAACAACATAGTGGTTCTCATCGACTCTGGTAGCACACACAATTTTTTAGATGCAACCGTGGAAAAGAGACTCAATATTTTTTCATTTCCCTTACCAAACATGAAGGTGATGGTAGCTGACAGTAAGAAGATTGAAAAGGTAGGGAAATGCCATAAACTCAAATTGCAGATTCAAGACTTTAATTTAGAATCTCCGTTCTTCACTGTACCATTAGGTGGAGTAGATGTAGTCGTAGGTATCCAATGGCTATGAACTCTAGGCACTTATGTTGCCAACCATCAAGTACAATTCATAAGATTTAAATGGGGAGGTTAGAGGTACAAATTACACGGATTCCAAGCATTAGAGAATCAAATTGTATCATCATCTCAGATGATGTAGATGATTCGAAAAGGAGCACCCACTTATGTAGTACAATGTCACCAATTAGAAACGTTATCTGCAAATATGATCGGTGAAGAGTCACCAGAAATACAAGATCTAATTCAGAAGCATGTGTAGATTTTAACCCCGTACAGAAATTACCTGCATACAAATTCTAAATCATAGGAAAAATAAAAATGCGAGAGCATAACACATAAAACACATATACACAGAGATTTCCCACTGGATCCCAAAACCGGGACTACCAGCTTGATTTTTCATTATGTTCCTTTCAATGTTACAATACATATTTATACATGCTGAATCATCCAATACCACGGACCGAAAACCATCGCGTCCAAACCATGGACCGAAAAATCCATCGTGTCCAAACAAACATGTGCAAAAATCATGCACAAAACCATAGGTAGGTCTGCCCAACCTAACATAGGGTCCAAAACCAAAATTTTCCGGGGCGTTGCTCCGAACCCCATAAAGTGTGGTTACGGGTACCCCTCAAATCCCCTGTTAACTACGTGGAAAGAATATAACACAACCCA
>APFE030264137.1:26852-61165 GCA_000404065.3 Pinus taeda
GGGAGGAGCCTACCTCTTTGGCTCAATTGCAAGCTTGCCCGCTTGCAATGGATTGTTTTCGGCGCCAAGCATGTTACCAATATTGTGAGATGATCTCACAAACCCAGCATCATCGGGAACTAGTCTGTCTATTTGTCCTTAACTTACAGGATGGTCATGTGAACCTTGCCGGAGTGGATTTCACTTTGTCACCCGACACTATTTCTCAGGCCACTGGAATACCAAATGTGGGGGAGGAATGGAGTAAATGCCAGATGTTGGACCGATATTATTATGAATCATATGTCAAGCCCGCATATATCAGACACTTGAGCGCGACTTTTCCTTTCAGATACCTGAAAGATGATTTTGCACCATTGATGAAACTCATCATTCGGTATTTCAGCTGTGACGGCAGATTTTCACGTCTCTATGCGTACCATGTACATTTGTTGATGCATTTCACACGGGTACGTATGATGAGAATTCCATTTTTCATGTGCTGAAACATAGAGAGAATGATACCCTTAGTACAAAGGAAGCCCCCGGCACATCAGCACAGGAGTATATATCACTATGCATTGATCAAAATCATAGTGATGCATCATTTGGCACAGCAAGGTATTGCTTGGGAGGATTTCATCTCCCGTGATTTCTTTTCGGCGCTACAGCCTCCTCCAGAGATCGTCCATGATGAGAGAGGGCCTTCACAGCAGTTCGACATTCATGAGACCGAGCATGTTGATGCTCCAGCATATGTGAAATATCAAAAAGGCCCCGGGGCCTTATTTGCAGCTGCACGACAAGTATTATCTCCACATCAAGTGGAAGGGGTCTCGTTGACATCATCACCAGAGCGAGTATTATATCCACGTCAGGTGGAAGGGGTCTCGCTTCAATCTACAGCACAGGTACAGAGTCAGGACAGGGGCAAGAGACCCATGGTTGATGAGGGTCCTTCAGGAGTTCAAGATACCGGTATCATTGATGTTGAGGCTAGTTCCCCCAGCTCAGAGCTTAAGGAGATTATCCGAGAAAAAAAGGCCGAGAATGAGTCGCTGCAAAAGAAATTGCAGATGGCTAAATGGGTGATCAACTACTTAGATCAGCGCAACAAGCAGTTGGAGGATGAGCATGAACTTTATGAGCTGCGCAAGATTCGTGAGGACCGGGAATTGGCTCGTAGGAGACCCGGTGATTTGACACCTATTGATCGGGAATCGATGCTCATCCGGGTCAACATTCACTTGGAAAAGTTGTTGGCGAAGGCAAACAGGGACAAGGACATGCTTTTCCACATGAAGACTCACTATTGGGCTCGCATGCATGTTTGCAAAGCGAGAATGAAGGTCCTCAAGAGGCGTTTGAGCAAAGCACTAAAACAAAAGAAAAGGCCCGATCCGCTTCAAGTTTTGGCCGAGGCTTCACTAGTTGAGCATGATACATGATGGAGGGTCTTCACTCCAATTTTGGGCACATTTGGAGAAAATTTTGTCATTTCAAAATTTTTGGCTTGCAAAACAGGTTTTTGGGTTCTATGCGTCGCGCTCAGCACGCGACCCAAAAAATGGAGAGGTCCAAATCACAATTGGCTTAAATTTTTGGATTTTTCATGATGAAATACACATGTTCATAAATTTCCAAGGCATTTCATCAAGTTTTGGATGATCAAAAGCTAAAGAAACATCATGAAAATCACCTTTCTGCCACTTTTTGCATCAGCAGGTAGTACTTCTGGGCGAATTCACTTTTGGAGGGTCAAATGAAGACCAAATGGAAAAATTCCACTTGTGTTGGAAGCTAGACATCTAAACCTTTCCAACAAGACCACGTGAGCTCAATTTGGATGACAGGAAGTGCTCCAAAAGTATCTGCAAAGGCGCGCGGCGCACAGGGCTTTTTGGCCAAAATTTCACAATTCAGCTCAGAAATTCGCCCAATTTGGACTAGTTTTGACTTGTGATGGGATTTTTCACCCTCCTTGATGTAATTATTGGATTTTTATGTTTTTGTGACACTTATTTACCTATTCTAAAATATTCATTCATAAAATATCAAAAATGTAATGAATGAAATGGTTTCCTAGCTTATAGAGGCAAGTTGTTTTGACTGCCTAGATTGTAGTGCTTAGTTTAGAATTGGTTGAAACAGCTCCTAGAATGATGAGCTTGAATCCTAGAGGCAATGGAATGTGTTAGCTTGCCTATATTATGTATTTTCTTATTCATTTTTAGGGTTGGACTCTTGGGATAGCTTGAGACTATATTGTACATATCTTATCAGCATTTTTGGCAAAGGAAAGACCAGGGTTTTGCAGCACTATTTGGGATCCATGTGGCTTTATGTCTTGATGGTGTGTTTCTCTCAGTACTTTTAAGTTTTGTATGTGCATCATTATCTCTATTGAATCTTCTCTTATTAATAAAATGAAGTGTTAAGGTAGAATCCATGAAATTGATATGCTCTGCCTTTAAATTTGTTTAATATTCTATGTTTTCTTCAGTTTAAGGAGAATCCTTGAGCCCTCTTGCTCTCCTTAACCTCTCACCGGTCTGATATATCCATCTCACCTACTTTAAGGCATCAAAAAAATCGCTTATCTTGCCCCAAGTGGACCTCTACAAAAACTGTGCCTCATCCCCGCACCCAAATTTGCCTTTCCCTTGATTTCAACAAAATCATTAAAAATCAATTATAATTTCTTTGCACTTCATACCTAGCCTAAAATTAGTCATCAATTCAGTCATCTCGAGCCTTTTCGATTATCTTTTGCCTAGTTTGACCCGAAGAGAGCCCTCTCCTGTCCTCGTAGGGCTAGTTACGAGGCTGAGCGTGGTTTGATGTGGCCTTGAGTCTTACCTTATTTCAGCCTAAGGTAGATTTGAGAGCTAACATAGTGGCGACCTTACTGGGGAAGAACTAGTTTGCTTGTTAGTGTTATTTGATTTATAGCTACAGACGGAGGCTGAAGTCACGCCAGGTAGCTTTCGAAATGCTCTTGCTATGCATAAGCGGAAGTAGATAAATGCTGCTTCAGTCGATCTCCGGTTAGCTTGCGAAACTTTGATTTGCAGATCACCCCAGTACCTTTGATCGTTCTAGACCTTTGGATGATTGAGTCTAGCAAACGATTGGCTGAATTACTTTCATTCTTTTGATCTCCTGATAAATACGCTGGCTTCAAAAATACATACAAGAGCTAATCTAGATCTGAATCCACCTCCTATTTATGAAAATCCAAATCTGATTCAAAAATTCCTCCGTCAAGAAAGCTCGGCGACTCCATTGGTTAAATCTCATTCATGTCCTGCACTTTTTGAATACCTTGAAGAACTTCCTTTCGATGCAAGATTTGAATTGTCATTGTTCAAAACCAAGTCCAAAAACGCTCTTGATTCTATTGTTCCAAATCCTGACTTTGTTGCAACTCTTGAATTTGAAAGGCATAATAAATTAATTGACAATTTTATATTGAGGCACCTTCAGACCACCATCCAAGCAGCCAATCTTTCTGAGTTTTTAGAAGCCATATCTGCAAACATTGGATCCACCGTCACAGCATCTACCTCTAGAATTCCTTCTGAACCGCCTTTCATTCCTACCATTCCTTTGCAGCCTATAATTACTTAATCCGAAACTACAACTAATTCCTCTTCTTCATCCCACATTACTTCTCCTCCGCATACTTCTCTTATTGCTAGTCATTTCGGTGTAAGTAAGATGGTGGCACATCTACAGAGGTATTTTTATTGGCCTCATACGCTTGAAAGTATGTCTCATTTTATTAAAGGATGTTCATTATTTACAATTAGTAAGCCTAGAAATAGTAAGTTAGGATTGTACACACCACTTCCAGTTCCTACACAACTGTGGGAGAGTGTTTCTATGGATTTCATAGGAGGCCTTCCATTATCAAAAAGATGTCATGATTATTTGTATGTAGTTGTGGATAGGTTTAGGAAATTGTGTATTTTGATGCCATGTAAAAATCAAGTTATAGCTGGACAAACTGCTCAATTATTCTTTCAGAATGTTTGGGTGCATTTTGGATTGACCACATCCATTATTAGTGATCAAGATTCTCACTTTGTTGGGAATTTTTGGTCAATCTTGTGGGGATTCGGACACCAAATTGAAAAAGAGTACAACTTTTCATCCACAAAAAGATGGTCAAACAAAAGTGGTGAACATAACAGTGATACATCTTCTTCGTGGGTATTGCAGCAAGAATCCTAAGTTGTGGTATGAATATTTGCACTATATTTAGCATGCTTACAACCGATCCAAGCACTCTTCAACTCAAAATTCACCATTTGAGGCATGCTTGGGATACTTGCCTAAATCTCCTTTGGATTTTATTTTTGTCAAAGATATTGCTGTTGAAGGTCATAGTGATTTAGACAACGCAAGAAAGCTCATTGAACAAATCCAATTAGTACACCAAAAGGTTCAAGAACAACTTGAGAAAAGCCAAGGCAAGTACAAAGAAAGGCATGACAAGCATTGTCAAGATCACAAGTTCCAAGTTGGTGATGTATTTTGGCTTCACATTAACAAAGAGAGGCTCCAAGGAGAAGGTAAAAAGTTAAAACCAATTAGATATGGTCCATACATAATTTTGGAAAAGACTGGTAACAATGCCTTCACATTGGATTTTCCTTCATATATGAAAATTTATGTTGTTGTTAATGTTGAGAATTTAAGGTTGTATGAGCCTCCTTTGACTAAAGATCAAGGAGAGAATGGTCAAATTCCATCTATTTAATACTTTTCTCCAGAATTCCTTGATGAGCTCCAGCAAGACACTAAACTTGATAGAAGAACAAGGACATCAAAATGAGAAAGTATCGAATATCTTCGAGTGGGGCTCAAGGGTACAAATCCTTTAAAATATAAATGTATAGAGGTTGGAAAGGTGAGGGGACTTTACCCTCACCTGATGGAAAATTGAAAGTGATCCTTTTGGGGTCCAAAAGGCTTCCAGCGGGGAGGAGTGATCAGGTGCTCAAAATTAAGCTCAAAACTCAAAGTGTCAGAATCTCTATAAACTTAGCTTTAAATCAAAGAGCTCGTCATCCTTATTCCAACGGTGTGAATGACACTCAAATCCGAGCTCGTATAAAGATGTTAGAGAAAGTAAAAGTTCAAGTTTGACTTGGACAGATGGTAGGAAAAGATGATGTGGCAGGGCTCTTCAACGAATGGGGAAGCACCAAATGGCAGGTTGCCATTGGCCCCCACATTTCACAAATTTCATGTCACAGGTGGGTCGGCGTTAAAAATCAGCCCTGGAACAAGCCAAGGTGCGATGATATAATCGCAATCGCACATTGCAATAGGGTAGGAAGAAAGGCATTAAATAATCATCCCTGATGGTTGCAATGCAACAATCAGCCCCCAAGCATGGAAGGGTTGTGATGCGATAATTAGAATCACAGATTGCAATTGCACACAAAAGAAAATAGATTCCCACATATATAATTCCGCCGGTAATCTGTCGATTACGAATTATGGAAGGATCCCGGATGCAATAGGTTTATGAGTTCCGGTTAATAGTTTTGTCGGGTCCTCATATCGCAATCGCACATCATCTGTTATGCTCTTAACCTGCAAGATGATACTAGAATACCAAATATGCGAAGAAATATACCCAGAACATAGAACAATGAGAAATAATAGCAAGTATTTTATTATTTAGAAAGCAATGTTCACTTGCTCTTCGAGGGGGCAACCTCCAATAGAGCAGAGCTTTATTACAAAATAAGACATGATGCTCCTTGAGGGGAGTCTCTATCCTTTATATCGAATTCATACATGCAATACCATGGGGAAATATCATGGTTCTTATTAATACCATCTATCTAATACCATGGCGCATTTGCAACTAACTGTGGTCCCTTCATTAAATGTGGGTTAACCACTTACAATTATTAATATGGGCTTTATTGACTCTTTACTTAACTATAACTATGAATCAATCCTATTACATAAATAAGGGGGTTAGGGTGGGACCCTAGCATGCCCTCCCCCATAAGAATAGCCTTGTCCTCAAGGTTGAAGTTGTGGAAACTGCTGAAGAATAGTGGTTGGTTCCCAAGTTGCGTCTTTCAAAGAGGTGTCTTTCCACTTGATGAGGACTTCCTTGATCATGCAGCCACGCAGGTGCTTTTCTCGTGTATTAAGAACTTGTTCAGGTTGGAGCCAGATTGGCCCTTCTTCATCTAGTTGAGGTAGATTGGTTGAATTCTGCAATTGTTCCCAATCACTTTCTTGAGGCATGAGACATGGAAAAATGGATGGATTTTGCAGTGGGTGGCAAAGCTAGCTTGTAGGCAACTTCTCCAATGCGTTGAAGTACTTGATACGGTCCGTAGAATTTTGGAGATAGTTTCTGACAACCCTTTCCTTTGAGTGATGTTTTCTTATATGGTTGCAGCCTCAAAAATACCTGATCCCCTTCTTGAAATTGGTGTTTTGAGCGATGTTGATCTACCTGTTGCTTCATTCAGTTTTGAGCTTAATGAAGATTCTCTCTAAGGTTGGCCAGCATGGCGGTGCCGTTCTATAGGAGTTGATCCGCTACTTGTACCTTTGAGCATCCCTTGATATAAGAAGTAGGGGAAGGAGGTAGTTGACCATAAACTACTTCATATGGAATCATTTTGGTGGTGGCATGATAGTTGGTGTTATACCACCATTCAGCTAGAGGTAACCACTATACCTAAAGATGTTGCTTTTCTTAAGTGAAACACCTAAGGTATGTTTCCAGACATTTGTTGACTGCTTCAGTTTGACCATCAGTTTATGGATGATAGGAAGTACTGAGTTGTAGTTGGGTGCCTTGTAACCGGAAGAGTTCCTGCAAAAGTTATAGGTGAAGATCGGGTCACGATCAGACACAATGGAAGTGGGCATTCCATGCAATTTGAAGATCTGATCCATGAAAGATTGAGCAACCACAGTCGGTGTAAAAGGGTGGGGTAGGGTGAAAAAATGAGCATACTTAGAAATTTTGTCCACAACCACCATGATGATTGACTTGTTTCCTGACTTTCGAAGACCTGTAATGAAATCCATAGAAACCTCCATCCATATTGAGGTCGGGATGGGCAATGGCTGTAATGTGCCTAGGGATTTGACTATTTCTCCTTTGTGGCACTGACAGATGTCGCATTCAACTACAAAATTAAGAATGTCCTTTTTCATTCCTATCCAAAAAAAAAGATCTTCGAGTGCGAGCATACATATTCTGAAATCCTGAATGTCCTGCAGTGGTAGATGAGTGCAACTCTGCCAAAATGCGGCTTTTGAGGGTGGATGTTGGTGATATTACGACTCTATCCTTGTAGCAAAGAATCTCATCCTGCCATGAGTAGCCCACTATGGAATTTGGATCTACCTGCAATTGATTAATGAGTTGGGAGAGCCAGGGATGTGAAAACCATTCCTTGCGGGCCTCTTCAATCCATTCTGGAATGGGAAGGGAAATTGCGAGCAAGGTACTTTCCTCCTCAAATTGGCGGGATAACGCATCTGCTATAATATTTTTTGTGCCCTTTTTTGTAAATTATCTCATAATCATATCCCAACATTTTTTGGAGCCATTTATTTTGTTGTCGTGAGGATAGGCATTGCTCTAAAAAATATTTAAGGCTTTGATGGTCGGTGCAGATTTGGAAACATCACCCCAATAAGTATGGTTGTCAGGTATCTACTGCATGTAAGATGGCCATCATCTCCTTCTCATAGGTAGATTGTCCCAAAATCTTCCCACTTAGTTGTTGGCTCATGAATGCCAAGGGTCAACCTTCCTACATTAAGACTTCCCCAATACCGTTACCCGAAGGATCATATTCAATCACAAAAGATTTGGTGAAGTCAGGTAGTGCTAAGACTGGAGTGAAACACATGGCATGTTTGAGAGCTGTAAAGGCTTGTTGTGCTTCATCATTCCAAAGAAATGAATTTTTCTTGAGGATTTGAGTGAGGGGCCTAGAAATGCGACCATAATTGCGGACAAATTTGTGATAGTAGTCGGTGAGACCAAAAAATCCTCTCAGGCTCTTCAATGTCTTAGGTTGAGGCCAATCCTGCATTGCCTGGATCTTTTTGGGGTCCACCCTAACACCTTCACGCCCCACAATGTGGCCCAAATACTCAACTTCTTCCATGCCAAAAGAACACTTGGACATCTTGACAAATAATTTATGCTTGCGGAGCAGTTGCAAGAGCAGATCTACATGTTGAAGATGTGCGGCCCAGGTGCGACTGTAGATGAGGATGTCATCAAAGAAAACAAGGAAAAAATTTTTGAGATATGGTTTGAGCAGGTGGTTCATAAGGCTCTGAAAAGTGGATGGGGCATTACAAAGACGGAATGGCATGACCAGGAACTCATAATGGCTTTCATGAGTTCGGAAAGCGGTCTTTGGGATGTCTACTTCTTTCATGCAGATTTGGTGGTAGCCTGAGTGAAGGTCAATCTTAGTAAATAATTGAACCCCATTTAGTTCATCCAAAAAATCATCAACAACTGGGATGGGAAATTTACCTTTGACTTTCAACTTATTAAGGGCCCTGAAGTCTGGACACATATGCCATTCGCCATATTTCTTGAGCACCATGACCACCGGCGATGAATAAGGACTAATGCTGGGACAAATGACTCCTGCTTCTAAGATTTCCTTGATTATTTTTTCTATTTCATTCTTTTGGGCAAACAGATATCTATATGGGTGCAAATTTGGTGGTTGGGCCCCTGGGACCAAAGTAATGCTATGATCATGTTCCCCTCTCGAGGGTGGAAGCTCATGAGGCTTGTCAAAGACTAGCAGATGGTTGTTTGAGATCTGTTGTATCTTAGGATGAATATGCATAGGATTGGGTTCGCAGGCCTGGATGGCATTAAATTGAGCTATAACTCCATGGTGGCCCTTTTTTAACAATTTTTCCATTCGATGTTAGCTAATGATAGAGGGAGCTCCTGCCTGGAGTCTGCGAAGGGTATGTGTGTGGTTGTTCTTCTTAAAACTCATATATAACTCCTAGAAATCCATTGTGATTGGGAAAAGTGTGCGAAGCCATTCAGCACCGAGGACAATGTCGCACCCTCCCATGTGTATGGCAAACATGTGGTTCTTTAATTGATAATCCCCCATTTGAAGTTTGGCATTTTCACAGTAGCCTTCACATTTCATTGTTCCCCCATCAGCAATTTGGACATAGAAGTTAGAAACTGCTCAGACAAAACAATGCACTGTTTTCGTGACTCTCTAATGGATAGAATTATGTGTACTTCCACTATCAATCAAGACTACTACTGGTTGATGCTTAATAAAACCTCTGATTTTGAGTGTTTGAGGCAAAGAAATCCCTGCCAAAGCTTGTAGCAAGATAACTGGTTCTTCAGGTACATTGTCCTGTTGGTTGTCCTCTTCTTCCTCCTCTGGTTTCTCAAGTGGTGGGGCTTCCTCTGATGCACTATAATTAGTAGCATCAATTTGAAAAAATTTGGGCTCCTTGCATTTATGCCCGGGGGAGTATTTCTCATCACAGTAGTAACATAATCCTTGCTTTCTTCTTTCTGCCATTTCTGTTGGTGACACCTTTTGAACCTTGAGTGTCTAGGTAGTTCTTTGAGCCTATGAGGGGTGACCCTTGGTGATGAAATTTGGGCGATTAGACTGGGCCACCAATGCACATTCGACTTCACGAGCTATCCCACAAGCATGTAGCCATGAACTAGGGTGGTGCAGTTAGATGTGGGCTTGTATGGCTTCTTTGAGACCACTAACAAAACATTCCATGTAGAACTCATCTTGTAGACCTCCAATTCGGAAAGCTAAGGCTTCAAAGGCTACAATATATTCATTCATTGTTCCTGCTTGTCTGAGCTTAGTGAGACGGCCCAAAAATTCAGATTCATGGTCAAAGCGATCCATAAGAGATTTTTTTAATGTATCCCACGTCAAGGGCCTTCCATAGCAACATTGATGCCATTGCCACCATTGCCATCTTTCATTGTCCAAGTACATGATACCCACACTAAGCTGAGTTGCATTATCCAGGATGTAATTTAGTGTGAAATATTTCTCCATTAGTGCTATCCATGCGGCCGGGTGAGAGCCATCAAATTTATACATGTCCAACATGGGTGGTCATGGATGGGATTGTTGGGGGGTGCCAAAGAGGTGAAGCAACTAGCTAGACTCACCCTCACTGTTTTCATTGCCAATATATGCCTCCTTGTGTGTCTCCACCTTGCCCTTAGATAGTGCTGCAGTTAATTCCTTCAACCCCGATTGGATGTCTTTCAAGGATGATTCAAGGTTGTCCATCCTCTCATTCGCCATAGCTTGAGCTCTAGTTTGTACCATGCACCGAGCTGATTTACTTGAAATTTGGGACCGCCCGAATTTTTTGGCACTGACAATTGAATGGTACCACCTTGCTCAGCTCGTCGTCTTGATTCTTATGGGCTAAGTCACCAATAAGCACCCCAGGGGATCTCAGACTTTTTTTTTTAACTCTTTTTTTTTGGCACTAACAATTGAATGGTACCACCTTGCTCATCTCGCCGTCCTGATTCTTATGGGTTAAGTCACCAATAAGCGCCCCGAGGGGGTCTCAGACTTGTTTTTTTATTTTTTTAACTCCTAATGGATTTTTACTCCTTCCTTAGGAATACTACAGTAGTCGAATCCCGGAAATGTCAATGCTGCCAAAAGTCCTATGAAAATCATGCCCAAGTATAGGAACCCACACAACTACTCAGATCTAGATGGTGGATCTGATGGATCTGAGAGATCTGAATGGTTGATCTGATAGATCTATACAGCGGAACTGATTGTTGCTGCAGATCTGATGGATCTAATAGATCTGAATGGCTGTTATGATAAATCTAAACGATAGAACTGATTGTTGCTACTGCTGCAAAACCCCACTTGCGAGATCTGATCTGGCAGAGATTATGTGTGATCCAGAGATATAGAAGGGAACTATGGTCTCCATGAGTGTCAAGTGCTATAGATCGCAATATACATAAGGGTCTGACAGCAGTACTCAGCCCAATTTTTCAGGGCACTAACCAAGGAGGATCAACCGTACCCTTAGCGTACAACCTGACTACCCTATCGTACGAGCGAGTAATCTCTCCGAGTGTTGTTCTCGATGTACTATAGCAGCAAGAAGGTCGACGGTTTATCTATGGAAAGGTTTTAAGGGAGCTAGGGGGCTTCTGATATACCTAGAGGGTACTTGGAAGACAATCTATGCCCGGTTCTGTCTAATGTGCTACTACTTGAAGGGGTACCCACAGGGGTTACAAGGGAGTCCAACAAGTGTGACCACCTCTTGTATTTCCTGCGTGCATGCCTCCCCAAATCCGCAAGTTTATGCGCTCAACGACAGATTGCGGGAACACGTCTCTAGCCAAAAAACAAATTGCTAAAAAATGGAGATCCCACCGGCCCTGGAAAGCACTCTGATACCACTTGTTATGCTCTTAACCTGCAAGATGATACCAAAATACCAAATATGCGAAGAAATATACCTAGAACATAGAACAGTGAGAAATAACAACAAGTATTTTATTATTCAGAAAGCAATGTTCACTTGCCTCTTCGAGGGGAAACCTCCAATAGAGCAGATCTCGATTACAAAATAAGACATGATGCTCCTTAAGGGGAGTCTCTATCCTTTATATAGGATTCATACATGCAGTACCATGGGGCAATACCATGGTTCTAATTAATACCATGGCCCATTTGCAACTAATTTTGGTCCCTTCATTCAGTGCGGGCTAACCACTTAGAATTATTAATATGGGCTTTATTGACTCTTTAGATAGATACATGATGTAGTGGATACCGCACAAGAGGTCCTTCACTTCATCCATACCAAAAAGATAAATGTGGAAATCATGAAGGTTGACTTGCTGAAGGTATATGACTTCCTTGACTGGGGCTACCTGCAATTGGTCTTGCATAAAATTGGACTACATCCCAGACACACAAAATGGATCATGGCCTATGTTTCCAATATAAGATATGCTATTATCATTAATGGTTATCCAACTCGGTATTTTGGTGTGGGCCGAGGTTTGAGATAGGGGTGTTCTCTATCTCCTTTGTTATTTATCTTTTCCATGGATGCACTCAATTTTCATATTAAACAGAATGCTGGGACAGGATAATTTCAGGCCCTCAAGTTGGGGTGGAACATTAATATCTCACAGTTTTTTTTGGATGATGTTCTTATAATGGGCAATCACTAGGTTTGCATGGCTTGCGCTTTACCACATTTTATTCAAGTTTGGCAATGCTATAGGCCTTTATATGAATCAACACAAATCCATATTTATTTATGGGCATGATGACGAGGAGGACATTTCATACATTGAATCATTATTTGGAGTGGATACTAAAAGTATTGAGGGGGGGATGAAATATTTGGGTTTTCATATCAAACCCAACAATTATAGGGTAAATGATTGAATGTATCTAGTGGATCGTTTCAACAGCAAGATTTCAAGGTGGGAGCATAGATGTCTTTCTTTGGGTGGTTGCCTCACTCTCATATAGTCTATCATTACCCAGTTGGTATTTTACTGGGCACATCTCTACTGTCTATTGTGTACTATCATCATGAAGCTTAACAAAATCATGGCAAAGTTCATTTGGTATGGTTCGGGTGTAGGGAATAAATACCATTTGACTAGACTGGACTCCATCACTACTCCCAAAATCTTGTAGTATGGGGTATATTGGACTTGCAGTGTTTCAGATAAGCTTTGCTAATCAAAATTGTGTGGAACGGCATATTCATGAATGAAATTTGGGCGGACATCATTAGAATTAGATACCTCAAGGGAAAAAAAAATCATACTAGACGCATATGGAGCATATTGGCGTACAAAAGGGATTGGCCATATGGCTCAGCCTGAACAAAATCTGGCACTAGTTCCTGCAGGGGATTTACTGGTCTTTTGGAATTGCTAATGAGATTCTCATTGGACTCGATCGCATTTTGGGAGTGATACCAGAAATTCACATTTCAGATAGGCTCATTCACTATATTAATGGCTCAAGATATTTTTTCTCGATCCAGGCTATCATATCTTGGGATGGGAATATCCCAATATGGAAGGAGGCAAGGGAGATGGGCCTTAAGGGTTCGGAAGCATTAGAATGGGAACATATGAGAAGAGATATGTGATTGTTCGTCATATGTAGGGGGGAGGAGGGTGACCAGATGGGATGGCATGGGGACATGAAGTGCGGGGATATGTCAGTTGCTAACTGCTACAAAACCATATGCCACTACTATCACAATAAAAATGAGGTATGTTGGTTTTTTAAGTTCTGGAAAACTAAGATTCAAATCAAAATCATATTATTTGTCTAGCTAGTTGGGAAAAACAAAAATTTAACATTGGATAATTTACAAAAGAGGAATTGGCAAGGACCTAGTATATGTCTTTTGTGCGAGAAGGAGGCAAAAGATAATTTTCATTTATTCCTTAAATGCCCAATTTCATATCAGATCTGGATGGATTTATCTGGCCTATTAAATTTCCCTTTGGTTCCTTTTGATATTATCTCTGACTTTTTGTCTTGGTGGAGTCGCAAATCTCCCCATTGGCGAGTCATTCCCCTCACATACTTTTGGGAATCTCGAGATGGAAGAATCATATTATTTTTGAAGGAATGATGGGGGATATGGAACGAGAGGTTAACCTCATTTTGGGGAGTTAAAATCTATCATGTCTACTCCAATTAGACTTGATCGGTCTACTCTCTCGACGGGTGGACCCAGGATTAATTATCTGGTCAGTTTTTTTTACGGTTGCACTCAAGGAAGCAGATGTGGATGTGCTTTATGGATCGTGATCTCACTAGAATAGAAATACTAGGTACACTAGGGGGCTGATAGTGGTACTAACATGAAAGCGGAGGTCATGGCTTTATGGGGGCTACCTTGGTTCGTTTCTTTCCTGTGCATTCCATCCATGCACATATATGGGGATTCATAGTCTATAATCAGCCATGTATGTGGCATCACGTCTATCATACATCCACATCTGCAAGGCAGGCCCAAACAAATCATGCTTCTTTGGATGTCTTTCAGGAACATCTCCATTCAGCACATTGGAAGGTAATTCAACCAAAACGTAGGCAAGATGTCCAAAGTGGGCATACATGCTCAGCAAGATGGGGTGCATATTGAGATACTAGTGGGAGGCACCACCCTGGACGTTGGCTTTCTTCCTTTTCTAGGATATAGTTAAATGGGTGAAGAACTCTTTAGTATTATCTTATTCATGTTTTAATGTCATTTATTGTCTTTTTGCATATTCTGTGGACAATTTCTTTTTGTTCAGGATGTGTACATGATGGAAGGTTTTTATATCTTAGATTTACTTCAATACTTCAATAATCAATTTACAACACTTACCCTTTTCTTTGCATGTTGTTCTGAAAAAATTCTTCCTTTGCACTGGTTCACTGGCATCCTCATTTGTCTTTAGCAACACTCACTCCATTATTAGGGCCTCTCCTTCTTCTAGAACATTGACACATTCTTCTTCTACCTTTGGAGCTTTAGTTTTAGGTTGCGTTATTTGTGCTTCTCTTCACCTTGTAGTATTATCTGGACAATCCCATGAATACTGGCCCAATTGACCACATGTGTAATACCTCATTTTTTTATCTTTGTCTCTACCTTGTCCTCTTGAAGAATACCTTCTCCCTCTAGAATCACTAATTATTTTTGGTTGTGATTGTTGGCTTAAGTTGATAGCTTCTCCCTTATGTTGCTATTCGTTTCCTCCAAAACTTCTTACTCTCATTCTTTGAATTTGATTTCTTATCAACTTCTCTTAAACTTTTAATGCAACCCGATATGATTCCTTAATAGATTTAAATGACATTAAACTTGTTTCATCTTTAATGTCAAATATCAACCCATTATTGTACCTGGAAACTCTCTCAGGTGTATCCTTTCCATATCATAACCTAATTTTCACTTTGTAAAATTCCTTCGTATATTCCCTAACAATTATTGTCTTCTACTTAAGATTTTGCATCTTTCTAAGAAAAATTAATTGATAATATTTGGGAATGGATTTACCTTTAAATTTAGTGGTCATCTTACTCTATCTCTTGATCTTAGATTTTTTTTTCTTTAAGACCCTCTGTTATGAAACCAGTTCACAAAAAGATAGAAAAGATAGATGAACGTCTTAGAAATAAGCCTCTTCAAGGGGGCAACCTCCTTTACATTACACAAATGAACAATTCTTGGATGATACAAATGAAAAGACATCCTTTCTATATATAGGAGTCTAAAGGGTCATAATCTAATCAGAGCCGACATAACAATAATAATGTAAGGGCACAATAATAAAAATAGTGGGCTTCTATGGGGCACAATAGTAACAATATGGGGACTACATGGGTACAACAATATAATAAGGGGGTTCTACTAATAACAGTAAGGGGTTACACTAGTAGTATAGGGGCCTAACATGCCCCTCTCCTTCAAAAAGTTTTGTCCTCAACGCTTAAGTACTTCTTAATGCTTTTGTATAGAATTCTTGTCCTCCCATGTGAAATCTTGAGCGGGTAAGTTCTTCCACTTGATGAGATACTCTGAAATTGATCAATTTCGTAGCTGTCGAGTTCTTGTTTCTATGACTGCTCCAAGTTCCAATATTATTTGTTCCTCCTCTTCAAGTTCTGGCAATATTGTTTGAATTGGGATATTCAACAACTTTTGAATGAGTTCCCACCATGCTTCACCATTCTTCCATTCATACCTTCCTTTTTTATCAAATTCCAACACTATGTCCCACCATAAATCTGCATGTCCTCTCAACTTTTTGACAACAAACTTGACTTGATTTTCTTTTGGTATCTCTGCATATTTGAAATTCTTGTTCAATGCATATATCTATTCCACCAATTCTTCTGGCTCAAAACTTCCACTATATGTAGGTACTTCTGCCTTTGACCCAAAACATGGACCAAAAAATGACTTTAGAAATCTTACTTATGGGGGTTTGACAGTTGTCTCTTCTTCTTCCTCTAGAAGTTCTTCATCACTTGTATCACCAGTATGATCGTGATGCCCAGTAGCTTCCATGGCTTCTAAAATTCACCAAAGAGTTCTCACTTCTTCCCTCAATTATTTATTTGCAATTGGTCGACCTTTTCCTCAACCTCTACCTCTTCCAACTCTAAATTCCATCTTTGACAAAATACATCAAATACAGGGACACTTACCAATGCTTAATTTTCACTTTTCCCAGTGCTTGTGGCGCTCTGATACCACTTGATGCAGAGACAACTCTTTCCTTATTTGGAAGCATTCCCTCAATTACATTCACTTCAATTATTTGATTACAAAAATCACAGTCTTCCTTATTGGATTATGATGAGATCTAATTCCACACTAGAATCGCATTCACCTTCATTTTATCACGATGAAATTAAACATTGTCATTTCTATCATTGCTTCCATCAATCATAAATGATGCAGACCTTGGATCAATTTAGTTCTATCCTTCTCTATTTAATGAGACTTCCTCATCTTGGCATTCTATATTTCAACGTGACATAGCCACCATCGATGAGATTTGAATTAATGGTGAGAACAAATTTGACTTTTCTACAGTACCCTTTTGTCCTTTTCACGATAAATCATATCATTCCTTGTTTAATATGGTGGTGCAAAATCAATCTAATGATGTTTGTTCTTGAATAAACTTCATTATAGAATCAAACTAGGATATTCAATATTGTGTGCTTCTTCCACACTACACTTTATCTAAGCTATCCCATAAATCAATTAATCAGTGTCACGCTCAATTGGTTTGACTTCCCAACAAGTCACACAAATTTATATATGTATACCAAGAGTATTACATAATGAAATTGTTATCTGGACGTAATACTATATGAATTTCAAGAAACTAACAGATAATAAAACCTTTGTTCTTCATTCCATCCAACACATCCCTCGAATAAAATCCTACACACTCTACCCCACACCCCCACTCTACGCATGTTTCTTCTTTATTAATACGTGACCACAAAATGTTTATGATCAAGTACTCATTTAGATCCACAAGAATAGGATCTAATCAACAAACAAATAGAAATAAATCCTAATTGACTAATATAAGCTCAACAGATAGTAGATAGCTCTCAACCTCTAGATGGTTGGGAGCTCTTATTTGGTAGTATGCCATTTATTGCACGCACACACCTCACCAATCATTCGACAACTATATTTTTCTATAAATTACAAGGAGGATAAAATTTAAAATATTTTCCCTACATCAGACATTGTCTCAAATTCATATCTAAAATTCATTGGGGCAAAGGAAATTTTTCCTACTCCACTACTCATTTAATTAATTTATTATTATTATTATAAAAATAAAAATAAAATATCTAATGGTTGAAAACCAGCTTGTTGTTGGTTAACATATTTTTTGTGCAATAATAGTCTTATGATATTTTTGTTGTTTCACCTATCATTGGTTTGCTGATACTAAAGGTTCAACATTTTTGTTGACACTGAAACCCAATGTATTTGTTATCTATTGTTTATGCATAACCAAACATGCCTATTGACCACCAGATGTTGTTGTTGATACACAGCCAGATGTACCTACTAACCACTAGATGTTACTATTGGTACAAACTAAACATATTTGCCAACCATCAAATGTTATCATTAGTGAATTATTGTATGTTATAAATAATTTCCTACTATTACAATGGATATACCACCATTGTTGTCTTTGTGACCACATGCAAGGGATCCACAAAGGACAATTGCCACAAACTTGCCATCAAGCACCTCCACCTAAGTCAACATTGTCCTGTTAGCCACTATGTCAATATGATTGCTAAGCTCATGCAGGTAAACTTCTATAATTTACTCTCATTACTACAAATTATGTGTGACTTGACCATCCTATTACGGTGCCCAAGAACAGCCTTCATTTCAAAGTTGGGGGGTGGATTCATATCATACGTTTATATGATACACCATCAGCACTCCAACTTGGCATGATGGTTAATAAAAATTTGCATGAACAACGTCATTTCCAATTATATCACCCCATCATCATTACTCCAAAATGACCACTTCAAAACCCATATATATTATCTGCACCACATTTTAATTATGGCATACAAAATTGAATAATAGCCTATTATAACTAAAATTTACCAATTTCTTTGAGCTTGGCGTCCTCCTTCCAACAAGCAATTTCATGCATGATCGTTGCACCTCTAACAACTTCTATTAATTAGCAATTAGAGTCATGGGAAGATCGGTTATGCATGATGAACCAAATTATATCAAGGGATTGAGGGAATATCCAAGAGCTTATAGGATATTGAAGACTACAGGTTCAATGGCGTACTTCAACAGGTTGCAACTGTTTAATGAACATATTTCCTTAGAATTCATGTAGAATTTGAATGCACAAGGTTTAGTGGTAAGAGGAGTAAAGATAGTTGTTACAAAGGAATTCATTGTTGGGGTGACAACTTTACCTCAAACAAGGATGTGTTCGGTTAGTAGAGATATTGTAGTTCTAACATCTAGGGCCACATATTTATGAGAAGGTGAGAAGATAAGGAATAAGGAGAGAGGTATAAACATAACTTCACTCCACACCCCTACGAAGATGTAGTTTATTTTGTTTAGAATTTCATTACCTGTGAGGTATTATTTGGGATAATTTGTAATTATCACTTCCAATTGTTAACAAACCTATGTAGTGGGTACCTAGTCAACATTCCCTATTTTCTTCTAAAATCATTATAGCATATGGAATATGTTTTTTGACACTCTAAGTACCCTTAAACTACATGTGTAACAAATCATGGGTTGATTAAGCTCATCATTGTTGATTCACTAGAATAGCATGAGAGTGCATGCATAAGGTTATTGGTCACTACAAGAGTACGAGCTCAAGAATAAATTGAATCTGAGGAGCAAGGTGGAGACGTTGAAAAAGAGAAAGTCGGGTCGAGTAGGAGGAGTGATTCCCCTGATGATACACCTGCTCAAAACCATTAGGCGTACATCCTTGAAGAAACCATTCCTACTGATACATTAACAAATGACTCTCATATCGAGCATTGAATGCATGTTTAAACACTAGTCAATGTCACCATTGAATAATTTGAAAGTTGTGAATATGGGGCATGTCCTGTTGTGGAAGAAAATTTCCCACAAAGGAAAGTGAAGAAAAGGTCATTGAATAATTTGTGGGAGTAAAATTTCCAAAGAAAAGGTGTTGGAAATACTGAGAAGGGGGGTGAATCAATATTTCTTACAGTATTTATATTGATCTAGTTAAAATATTTAATAATGTATATCAAAAATAAAACAAATATCTTATATTAATATAGCTCAATTGGCGAGGAATCCAATCCTCAAATTTTGGCTCCAACCACTACAAAATTTCAATTCTTTCAAGGCTCTAACCTTCAATGAGGACTCCAATACTCAACCACAAATCTAGGCTCCAACCTAAGCTCTCACAAGGCTCCAAACTTGTATGAGGACTCCAATCCTCAAATACCAATCCAGGCACCAACCTGGTATTAATGAGGACACCAATCCTCTTAGGCTCCAAAATAAACAAAAACTTCTAATATACTTCAAAATTTTACCAAAAAACAACTTTATGATGTCATCCAAGTTGCTCCAATTCTTCTCCAAATCAAAGATATCCAAGTATGCTTCAGGAGGTCGCCAAATATTGTTTCAAATCTCTAATATTTGTTATAAATTATGCCCCAATTTTTGCTTCAGATAACTTTTCTTTCACACCATCAAAGGGTCTATCACAATTTCATGTAAAATTATGCTGCAAGATTATCAAAAACTGCTTCAAATATGCTACAAGATTAACTACAAAGAAGGTTACTAGTTCAGTTCCAAAGTCATCTTAAAGTCCACTTCAAAAGGTTTCTGAGTATGATATAGGATAGCTTCAAAAAAATGCGGGTTCAAAATTAGTTCCAAGAAAGGCTACAATGTCTACATAACAATTTCTTCAAGCTTGCTCTAATAAGACATAAAAATTACTTCAACAAGACTGGTCCAAGTGTTACTCTGAAAATTTCAAAATCTTCTCCAAAATTGTCACAAATATCTTCACTATAATGTCTTCAAATAAAGTTGAAGTCTAAGTCAAAATAGAGGTCATTGATCTCAAATTATGTCCTTAAGAATGGTTAAATAGTGAGGCTGAAATAGGCTTTTTCACAGTGTTGAATAACCACAAAGAAGGGGTTGGATTTTATAGGCATGGGTTCTATTAGAGGGGGTAGAAATGTAGAGGCCTTAGGGTTGAATTACAAGGTCCTCAGGGCCAAGTTGTAGGGTCCATTATAGGTTGAGTTCTTGTCTCTTTCATAGGATGAAATTCCCTCCTTTTCTTTCGCCAAAATATGAACTTTTGTGTAAACAAAAGAAGACAAAGACAATGCTACAAAGTGGTCAAATTCTTCTCCAAATAGATGCTCCAAGATTAGATTACACAACCCACCAATAACCTTGGACCAGAAACCAAAGATAAAATATATAGGTAGATCTTCAATTCTTCATCAGCATTAATTGATTTTGCTTTTTGCTTTGTTTATTTTTCAAATGATCTACACACTACTTCAATTGATCATGAGTTAGGTATTGATACGAGTTTTTAAGAACCCCTTAACTAGGGCCAACCTTAGTAGTCATATGAAAGGGCACGACTACACAAGAGTCCACCTATGTTTAATTGAATGTTTTAATATGAGATTTAGTTCCAACCTGAAATTTAATTTCATAATCATTATGGATTAAAAATATTATCTATTAGGGGCTAAACAATGGGATTAAAGTCTGTAAAAGTATATTGAAGTTGTCACCCATCTTTAATCAGTAGCATATTCTCAATGCAATTAACTAACATACGAACGAATGACATTTGATTCTCACAAAAGGAATCTCATCAAATGAGGCACAATACTCAAAGCACTAGCCTTAGGAATAAGATGGTGGGAAGTGATAAAAGAACTTCAAAGAAGTTTCCTTCAATAATGGTTTTGCATTCATATCCTTGCTTTATAACTCTAGCATTATCATGGTCAAGATTAATTGTTCAAAACTAATCAAGTATGAACTTAAAAAAAATATAGTAGTTTGTTTAGCAGATAGAGAAACAACCAATTATATTGCACAATCATTCTCCTTCCAATTCTCTGCCAAATTGGTCACATATTTGGTCTGTATTTTATGTATGTGCATGCAGGTAATATCCATCACTTGTTCCTTATAATTAATCGCAATTCCTTCAACTAATTCACAATCCATTCACCTTCTTGTGTCAATATCATTTCCCGCAATATCTCTTCGATTATATTCTATGTGATTCATCTCAAACAACTCCTCATCATCCTCTTTGATCATAACATTAGGCACCACAATACTCTCACAAATATATTGCAAAATATCCACACTACTAAATAATGTATGATGAACACTTTTTATAACAGTTGTCAAAAATTTGATAGCAGTTATAGCCAACTCGATAAATTTCATAGAATAGTCAAGGTTGTCATTTGTCTTAAGAGTTGGATAGAGTGAAAATGAATCCCCTGACCTACACAGCTATGTTTAAATAGACATACTTTGTTGCTTTGACATCAATGACAAGTTTCTCAATAATCTCCCCCTTTGTCATTGATGGAAACACATCTGTAATAACTCCACTTCTGATAATTAATCATGCTTCTTGATCTTCTCCCCCTTTAACAAATGGGGTTATATATCCTATCATGTTCTCCCCCTATCATGGTGTTGCTCCTCCTGTCATGTTAATTGTGCTACTCCCCCTTTCATGATGTTGCTTCCCATGCATCTAAAACTTGTGTTGCATAGCTCATTTTTTTTAAATAAGCAACCATTGATCTTCCCCAAAATAGCAACATGTATATAAATTGTTTGTACTATTGTTTTCTTCCTTCCACAAGAAATTCTTACAGAAAAATAGCTCACAACTACCTCTAATCTCATGGGACATCAATTTTTTTTTACACATTAGAAGCTTTTTCAATGGGAAGGGGATTACTCATGGTGGTTATGGAATTTTTATCACTTCCTAAACAATAAGCCTACTTAGAACCTTACCATGGGAGTAATAATCCTTGTGGTGACTAGCAATCACATGTTTCTGCTAATATTAGCACCAGTCTGATCAATATATAGCTTCCTTATTTTCCATCACTGACCCATAGAAGGGATCTTTCTATTATTAAATATAGATAGTAGAAACTCATTTATAACCCTCTTCTCCTTCTTACTTCACCTATCATACAAAATTATATGGACATTAATAGCAGAAGTCAGCATAGGCCACTTATCATCCCATAGATACCAACATCCCTATTAGGTACCTTGAATGCCTTTATTCCATTCATGTAACTTGGCACTTCAAAATGATAAGCATAGATTTTCAGGCACTATTTTCCAAAAATCCCAACACATGCATAAGGCAGTGTGTATCCTACTATGGATGAGAATGTAAAATAATGAAATTCACTTACCACTCTAAAAAATTATTGGACATCAACATCATTATAAGTGAGGAGGAGGTAAAGACCATTCTCAGGATCTACAAAGAATTTCCCTTATACAAGCATTAAAAAAAGTTCATATCTATGTAGGGGATGAAGTGTTAGCTCCTTCATTGCTTCCCTTAGTGTGCCCAAGATGAAGCAATGTAGAGTGGTTGATTTAAGTAACCAATTATAAACCTCCCATCCTATACTTAACTATGTACTTAATGCAAAGAAACATACCAAATAGTATCTTGGTATGTCAATGCTTCTTCTCTGTAGAAAATTCCTCTATACTAGTTAGTTTGTACTTCTCCAATATTATGCACTCTTTGTAAAGAAACCTCCAAGAATACATCCCTTGTATGCAACCATAGTAAGATTAGGATCCATATTTAAGCTTGAGTAACTTATCACTTCATTTCCATCCATCCATATATAGTAGTAATGCATTCCCTTAATTTATACTTGGATCCTGAAGGTATAGAGTTAATTCAAGATTTTATGTTTTTGGCTCTCCTTGTTTTCTTCTCCAAACTTTGGTTGAATTTTCTCTATGCCTTGTAGGAATATTTTCTTATTTTACTTGCTTAGGATACCACATCATGTTGCTTCCACAATCACTTGTTATGTGTCTAAGATTGCGGCATGTATAGCATTCTATATTGTACATGAAAAATGGAGAAAATGAATCATAACATCTATTGTAGTCAGTAGGTCCTTTGATTTTTAGCTTTCGAATTGATTTCTAGAGGATTGATAAGGATTATATTGCTATATTCACTCTTGATATAAGCCCTAAAATCTCTTTCCTTATGCTCGAAATTAGTACATGAAAAATAATGTCCAAAGAATATGGTATGATACTTGGATGAGAATCCTTCCCTTGATGATTTACTGAAATCGCCTTGTCCTATAGGTGATTCAGTCCTTGGTTGTCTCTTATTGTTACTTGCAACATTCTTTTAGTTTTCATTGTGATTTCGCCTTTGGAGAACAATGGCATTTCTTTCGATTTTTTCTCCTTATTTTGTCTTTGGATATTTACCTGTATAACCAAATCCCCTTTTATCAAATGGTGATCTCTGGTGGCTAAGAATGTTATCCAAAGACTGAGAACTATTTAGACTCTTGCATAACTTGTCACTTAATTTTTCAATGAGAAAATTTCTTCTTCAAGATTCTCATGGTCTTATTTTTTGTTCATCAATGGTATCTTTACTACTTATTCCATTTTCTTTGCTTCTTCTAGCTCAAATGTTAGTGAGATGACTTCTTCTTCATGTCTTCTTTATTGTTGATGCAATTTTTCTTCAAACACTACAAGGAAACTACCTTCTAGCATAGGTTAGAATGAACGTTTTTAGTGTTATAAAATTGGCAAAAAATTTCAAAAAAAACTCCACTAAAACATATGTTTGCGGTAGCGAATGTTTTTGTGGAGATTATAACGGAACTTCATCATAACTAAAAAAGTGTGGATGGTCAGAGGTTTTAGCAGATGGTTTTTTAGTGATGTGCTTCATGGAAAAATAGCACAGGTTCCCTAAATATATAAAAGCATCGTGGTTGTATACATAACTAAAAGCAATGAGGCATTGAATGCAAAGAAAACAAGTGCCTAAAATGTATACTACCTAGTCTGTATATATTAAAAAAAATCTCAAGGCATTCTTTTCAGGAACAACACAAGGGCAAGCAAAAACATATTACAAACCTGATTCTTTTATTTAAAATTGCACCTCTGATGCGTATATTTTTTATAAAAGAACCAGTGTGCTACTGATATAAAAGAGTGGGCTAGAAATAATATTTTGTAGCACTGGGGCATTATTTCTATGAAAGCATCAATGCATTAAGAATCACAATGCACTAGAACATTAAATGCAAACAATATCGATGCTTGAAGAATATAACGCCTCGGTGCTATCATTTTCAGAAAAGGCATTGGTCAAGCAAAAAAAATGTCATAACGATGCTTTTAGATAACATAATGCATAGGTGTGTGTTTATGTTATGGATGCACCATTTTTTTGTATGAGATTATCTCTTTTCTAGAAACATCGACCTGTGACAATGCAATTATTGTGATTTTTTAAATCTATTATCCATCGAAAAATTGACATATATCTTATAACATTATTCATATGAATTAAATTTTGATTAGTGAATTTTTATATGATGTTTGGATTACTTTTTTTATATTATCATATTTCTCATCTCTTCATTATAATATTTAATCATTCATATATATAATCAATGGCGTAACATTTCACAGTGACATTGGCTAATGCAATAGAATAAATTAAATGTATTTTATTATATATCAGTAAGATGCTCTTTATCATGCAAAATGGGATAGTTATTGGTAATCCCTTGTCTTTCAATTGGGACTCTATCCATTACATTAAACAAAATGTTTGATTTTCACAGAAAATTATTTCAAAAAATGCAACAGCTTCCATTGATATCCAATAGATCATCATTCTTCACTAGAAATATTGTCAGTGCTCTTGCTACTTCCACGACTTGGGTTATTCAAACAAATGTTTTGTTAATTGCATTGATTTTTTTTGTGATCTTGTTCCATATACAAATATAAAAATAAAGTGTAATGAGTGTATCTACATTGATGAGAATAATGAAAATTGAAATAAATAATATACATCAATGTAAATCACACATGGTTTCAAAACCAAGTCTCATGCTTTGTTGCAACAACTCTTTTGTTGGAATAGTTCCATACTTTGTTTCCTGCAGGTTTTAAACCCTGTTATAAATAATAGATTTAATATAAAGGATTTTTTTGTTCTATTAATTACTGTTATATGGAATCTACAACTGCGAACAAAATTACATTCCCTAGACTAGGTGGCCTAGTCTAGAATAATAGAAGGACAAAGAAGCTAATGGTTTCCTTAAATTAAATAGACAATTGGATGAGGCCTACCTAGAATCTATTGTAAGCTTCACTCATCTCTTGGATTGTACACCCCAATCCTCTCTCTAATTGCTATAATTAGAAATATATGTAGCATCATCTAATCACGTTATTCAATGGATCAACATGGCATTGAAATACATGAAATCATAACATCACATATAGGAAAACAAAGAACTCTTTGTATTAATAGAAATGGAGAGAATTACAACCAAATATAGGATTTGATATTGTAGAGGAGCTCCTCCAAGTTGACTTGTCCTTCTTTGCCACAAAGTGTACCTCTATGTCACCCTAATGCATGGAATAATGACTCTTCACAACAGCAGCATGAGGGTAGAAGCTATCTCCACAATTCAACCCCTAGCTTGTGTATGGCCACAAATATATAGAAGAGGATGGTAAGTTAAGAGATATTATACATTTACCAACCTAGGCTTGAGATCCACTCTTGATAGGAGGATGAGTTCAAGGGATAATGGGTGAAATATCCAAAGTAGGATATTGTAGGATTTGAGACTTTCATCCAAGGTAAATAGTTGTAACATCTAGGGAAAATTTTATGAAACCCCCCAAATTTATATGTATAATAAATGGGCAAATCCTCGCGGTATATAGAAAAATGTATAGGAATTTTTTCATTGATATGATATACATATATAATTTCTTGGCAAATCTTTCACTGAATTAGAAAATTTTGTTAAATCTTTGCAATTTTTCACTCGGTTATATGGTATTGTAAATTCTTGGCTAATATTCTAAAATAATAGAAATATTGTAAAATATTGGTGATTCCTTCATAATGTATAAAAATATATATAATACTAAGAAAATTATTTAGTTAAATTATAATATACTAATTCTCCATGTTTTGGAAAAGAAAAATCACGAGTAATTTTACTCTAGGTTCTTGTTATACACTACTGCAATTTTTTTTTAATGTTTTTATTCATGTTTTACGACAAAGGTCTTATCACATCCCAAGGGGAAACTATTTGGAAAAGCACCCCCAAAGGCCACTTGAACTTAAATATATTATTTTTTTCGAACTTGGTCTTGATGCATCTAGATAACTCAATAATATTAATGTAATTCATCTTTTGTAGGCTTCAAATGAAAATAAGGTCTATGAATAGATATATCAAAATCATGAATATTTATATCAAATTTTTTGTTTTCTCATACATCACTTTTGTAAAAGGTAGATACTTCTCCAATTTCTCGAGTTCAAATAAACCAACAAAAATAAAATATGGTGTTTCCTCGTCATATGTAGGTTTGTCACCTAATTTTTGGATCATAACTATTGTAGTAGTTGTTGCACTTTATTCTGCAATTGACAACTCTAATAATGTTGAATTGGTAAACGATTATTTGAAATTGCACAAAATGAAAAATGAAAATGAAAGGAAGATAAATATGTATTGAAACTTAATTTCCTACACGATGAAAAAAGAAAGAAGGTAATAACACAAACTCATTAAAGACTACAGTTGGTGAGTTAAAAAATATAAACAATAGTCTCTACATGTTCATTACTTGGAAAAATATGTCACAAACAATCATCATCTAGGGATTTTTCACTTCAAGAATGGTAGTGCACTAAATAGTCTATCGTTCTCATCTAATAATATGTGATGTTTTTATTTGTATTGGTATCATAGTATAATTGCATTAGATGAATTCCAGCCTCATGATAATAGGACTCCTATGATGAACGCATAGGATCCTAGTGCATAGAGCATTTTTCTATTTTGTTAACTAAGTAGATCTCATTTTCCTTTCTTAAGAAACAATATGTATTTTCAGGTAAAATATAAAATAAACATAGTAAATTCTAAAACGTGAAGATTCTTTTGTGACACCACAAAGTGAAACGAAAAAAAAAAAAAAAAGAACTTTCCTTAAATAATCAAATATATAAATAAAATAATTATGGCTCAAATTTCTCGTAATTACTACATTATTCTTTATAGGATTTAAAGATATCTTATATTCCTTGGAACCCATTTTATTATTTCATGGTTAACTCCTTTCTGTTACCTTTATATTCTCTTTTCATTACTAAACTCACTTCATATTTCATTTATTTCTTTTTCCTTGATGATGGGTGAAGTGTCCACTCGAATATTTAACATTTCAAATATTAACACTATTTATTCCAAAACAAATATCAACAATGGTTGAAAATGTTGACAATGAAGTGGCGTATCATAGAAAACCTGGTGAAAACAATAAACACGATAGGATTATGTTCAATACGTTGATTAAGGGATCATGTGAGTCCCCACGAGACATCAATTGATCAAGTAACATCAATAATGTTGAAGGAAACTATCCAAGTATGAAAATTTTCATGCCAACATACATGACTTGAAATGATTGGAGTAAGGATTCCTTTAGGAATACTTTATATATTCATTTATTTGTTTATGATGGAATTCACGTATGATAATGATACCTAGGTGGGATATAATGAAGGAAGAAGCTTTTCATGTGGAAAGATTGTTATAATCCTTTTAATTCAACCATGAATTAGTATCTCATGATTGAGTCACATGACAATGAGTGAATGGGTAACATAATCATGTTATGAATTTGTATAACACATGAAAGTGAATTCCAATAGATCTAATGTGTGAGACCATATTGTTGATGGATATGGAAGGATATAATACTACACAAGTGTCCAATTGTCTCCCTACTTATCTTGGTGTTGTAGACTTTAACCTTCTTGCAAATAGTGAGGAGCACCTATATAGGAGAGGGTTCCTAAGGTAATATAGAGTAGAGAAGGGAAGTTCCTTGTAGTATTCCTAAGGTATAGTTGGGAGGTGACTAGATGATGTGTTGAGGTGTTGGCTAGACCTTCCAACTAATGGTGGTGGAATACATGGTATAGAAATGTAGTATTTTGATATCAAGCGACAAAGATAGATTGAGTAGATGTGATCATGAGCATTGGCACATTGGTTTATTGGAATAAATATTTAGTTTCATCTTGTAATGGTAGGTATGTTAAGTAACCCATGTGCATTGAATTATACTTCCATTTCATTGAGTATGATTAATAGCTAAAATGGTTGAATTATAAGTTTGTTAATATTATTCTAAGAACGCCTCATGGATAGTAGTAAATATTGAAAGAAAGGATTATATGCATAGATACTCACTTTTATTTGGTTGATTTAAAAGTTTATGTTGTAGGCAGAATGGTATCAAATATGAAAATGAGTGTAATTCTATAAGAAAGATTAGGTGTTGCAACACACAAGATCCAAACACTATGAGAAGGAATCTCATACTTATGAAATAAGATATTCTTTATGAATTTGACTTGGAATTTATAAGTTGTATTATTAGGAATATATCTATGGTAACTGTATGTGTATGATACATGGTAGATGATGGTTATTAAAGATGGAAACCCTCAAAGAAAGGCCATTGTTAGGACAAAGGAACCATGTGATTGCCATAGGTTCTATACTAGTAGTGGATGTCTAGTAGTAAGTTAGTGCTCTCCTTACACAATAAATCCATGACAAGATGGATCACCTAAGGGATTGTAGTAGAGAAGGGGACATATAATCCTAGAGAGTGAGTGTATCAAGGAGGAGGAAACTTATTATGGGGTGGTGGATAGAATATTTTGGGTGAGTTAGAAAGGATAAAGATTTAATCATTTTCTATGGAAGCCATTATATGGGAGATATGCATATCGATAGAGATAAGTATTAAATAAAAAATACATACATATATTTGAATAGATGCTTACATCATGGAATTAAGAAATATTGTGCATAAGATACATGTTTCTTGGTAATTGTTATAATATGTATGTTTAATTGATTGCAAATGTAGGCATATACTAGAATGTTGAAGTTTGGTGGTATACCAAGATAGCGAATAGGATGGCACCGCAAATACAACTGAAGAATGAGGAAAAGAAGTGTTGTAATGAGAACAAAATATTTATGATTGTGTTACTCGAAGGGGGATATGATAGAATGTCCTAGTATTGAATCCCATTGATTAAATATACTTAATTATGATTAAATATTCAATTGTGTTTAGCATGTATATCTTAATTACCATGATTTATTTACACCATGAGGAAGAAATTTTAAGGTACATTGAATAATGTAAGTATTATCTTTCTTGAATTTAATAAAATAATAGAGATACCTAAGATATGAGCACATAAAAAAGGGGTTATGATAGTAGGAGATGGGAAAGGTGAGAGAGTACTAGTGGGTTCTACATGCCAAATAATCCTTAGTTTTCTATTTTTCCAAACTTTACTTTGTTTCCTTGATCGCAAGGTTCCTTAATAAAAATATAGAAACCTTAACTACCAATCATGGAACACATGTGGTGGTTGTGGAGATGTACACCTTCCACAATTACGAAATCAAGGTGATAAGTACCTTCATCATGGGAATTGTGAGAGGAGTGGTAAAACCTAGATTTTCTCACATTTTCTTTGAAAAAAATAATGTCCCCATAATAAGGGGGAAAATGAGGTCTCGTGAGGTGTTGGGGATGAAGTGATTTTTTTTATTCAATCATTCATCATTATACCCCCCACACATGTGGTTGATGGGGAGGGAACAAAATTATGATTAGATGTAGGAAATTGATTGGAAAGAGGCAATGATTCATGTAGTCTTAGAGGCATGTATGTGAATAGTTGTAGGGAAGAAGGAATGATTATTTTTTTGTCATTATTTGACTAAGACAAGCAACATTGTACAATAGAATGATAACCTAAATGACATAATTAATTTTAGTTCTGTGGTGAATGGTGGACGCCATTTCACATTCACATGAATGGTGTGTGACTATTATGAACTCATGCGAAGAATATTGAAGAGAGATGCATGGGGTTAGACACAATATAGAAGGAAAATAATATGGAAGAGAAGTAGGTTATAAGAGGCAAATAAATAGAGGGAAAGGTAAATTCATTCTCTCTTGGTTGATGCTAACATCGATGAAAGTAGTTTTAGAGGTATTGATTCATACTAGGAGGTTGATCAAGGAATGATAGAGATAATTTTGAATTCATGTGATGAGAACTACAAAAATATGTATAGATTATGAAAATAGATAATGAAGAGATTCAGATGGTTATAAGCTAATTCACTGAAAAATAAGCAAATTCTAGACAGCAAGAACATAGAGAGATTCAAAAAATTAGGTTGGAAAGGGATCCAGGAAAGATATCAAGCTATGTGATGGAGAAGCAATGGATAGAATCTAAAGAGGAAAGCATAGTGTGGGTTGAACGACCAAGAAATGAAGCTTTTAAAACTTGAAAAAGATCAAGAAGTAAATTTTGTTGGATTTAATGGATAGTGTCTAGATTACCTATGCACACATAGAGGGAGAGTGATGAGCCTCATCATTGGATAACTATATGGAACCTAATCCACCTCCTAGCTTAGTTAAATGAACTCTTCTCACAATTTATTACATATTTTGATTGTATTTTGTTTAATGAGATGAATCAAAGTGAGATATTATGCCTAGTGGACTAATGTGCATTAATTTCAGGTTTTTGAGAGAAAATCACAGAAATTTTGGCTAATTAAAGGTTGAAACTCGAATGAGACAAGGAGGAGAGATTGTAGTAGGTAAATCCTCCTCATTTACTCCTCATTCATTCAAATATTCCTCCATCTATCACACTAGCTCGAAGTACAAGCAGCCAAGTCATGGAGATCAAAAGGCAGCCGAGCAAGTGACAACAAAAGAACTAGTTTATCTCGAGTTTGGGAGCCGAGCCTCCCTAGATTTAAGGAATTCATTGGATACTTCAGTTGTATAAATAAATAGGCCTAGATCCTCATTAGGATTTGAATTTTTGTTGTAAAAACACTACTCATTTTTGAGTTCAAGACTTGTGGAAGACAATGTTATGTAATGTTCTGATTTAATAATGAGAATGAGCATTTCCTTGATCCATCACTGAGTTGACTAAGAGGACCGAAGCTCTTGGGTTAGGGCACAACACTAACAACAAAGGCTCCTCTTCCTGTATTTGTATGTTTAGTTGATTTCATAGTTGAATTGTCTTTAGAATTATTTCATTGCAAGTAGTTGTATATTTGATTAGTTTTCTCCCATTTGTGCTTTACTTCAGCAGTAGCTTAGAAGAGATAAAGGATCATCGAAAATCTATTAGTAGGTGGGTTTGGCCTCACTCCTTCCTTCAGGGATCATGGTTTGAGGAAATAACTCCTATGCAACCCCAAAAAGACAGAATTCTACTTTCTCATGGAATTTAGGGTTTTCTATACTTAGGCCAGCATTTGATCAGTTTGCAAGAGTAGGATTTAGTTATCATTTCTTATATCTTTAGTCTTACATTAGATATCATCAATGTTCCTTCTTATTCTGCAATTTTTCCTCATGCATGAAGTAGGCAGCTAGCTCATGAAATTGTGTTTTCCCTATTTAATTGAAATCCTTCTTGTTTACATGATTTCTAGGTAAATGTAAATGTTTGATGCAGTGTAGGTGTTTCATAAGTACATAGAGATTTTATGATCAGCAACCTCATTCCAACTTCATCCACCCATGATCATTCCTTTCCTTCACTAAAACCCTCACCAATTTCATCATTTCACAAGAATACTTCTCCAAGCTTGTTGAGAAATTCACCATCTCACACTCTGGTTTTGAGTTTTGAAGTGGTCCTAGGCACTCCTTTGCCTCATTCCATCCACCGACCAGCTTCCTTAAGCCTTCCATCACCTTCAACATCCCTCCTTTTGCTCTCGACTGTATCCTGTAAAAATACAAGGGATCCTGCAGGTTTTCAGGACATCCTGTAGAACGCATTAGGACATCCTGTAGGTTTACCTATAGTGGCCTGATTTGAGGCCGAATTGAGGAAAAAACCTCTAGGAAGCTAGAAAAGGACCCTTACTGGTATCCCAATCCTTCTGACCATTCACCATCATCCTTAAGCCACTTGCCACATCACCGAAAGATATTATCTTTCACACTTTCACATAAAAAAGGACAAAAAGAAAAATAGATTTTTTTATTCATTTACATGCATAGCAGTAGAATGTTTGATGTTTTGACTTTTCATTCTTAGGACAGTATGATTGCATACATCTTAAATTAGCATTATTTTGAAGCATATCCTCTCAGCAGTTAGTTAGAAAATGGTGTGTTTAAGCATTTGATTTCAGTCTTTTTCCTTACTGCAATAGACAAGCTTTCTTTTAGTGTAGATTTCTCTTTTCCTCATAGGTAATCAAGCTTCTTTTGAATCCATATAAGTATGGTTTGAAAAGCCTTAGTGTTCTATCGCCAGCTTAGAAATGACAAAAAGCAGAACCATCACATTTACTTGTGTATACAACACTGTCACCTCCAAGTTTGTATGAACCCCGAGTTGATAAAGTAAAGTTGGTGGCCCCAAAATTTGCATCATTCTTGCTGCAATATTGGTGCTCATCAGAGAGCTCAGAGACCTTTTAGGGCATATTAAGTAGATAAGGAAGGTATTCTCCTTTTTCTATGTAAGTAAAGGAACATGTCACCAAAATAGTTGTGTTGTTCCAAGAAAACAAATTAGTGGTGAGATAATGGGATAGGTAATTTTTTGTCCTAAGATAGAATGATTTCCATAAAAATGTTCTAATTTTCCTTAGTGGTATCATAGCCTCAATTGGGGTGGCCTAGTATAAAAGGAATAAATGCAATAGAGTGTATGGTTGGTGGAACATTTATCTACCTAAGTTATTGTTGGCCTTCAACTTTCAAATAGATAAGTTTTTCCTTTAGTTTGTTTATTCAATTGATTAATATAATGCACTTTGGTGGAGTATTTGAGTATTTGGATGTTGAATGTTGAATATTGATATAGGTTTATTATTTCTTCATAATGGGAAATCAATGTTATACTTGCCAATGTAATTCTTGTAAATGGAATTTTATATGATGGTACAACGTTTTTACTAAATATCATTATCTCTATTTATCTTTGGATGTGAATGTGCCAGTAAACATCCATAATGTTATAGCCTGTGATGAACATGTTATGTGAATTGATATTATCATTATAGCTTACCATTATGGAATAATGAGCTGTGGATGGAACATATGATTTCTTTGCTAATGCTATTCATGAAAAATAGAGGTATATATTTTTCCTTCTCTACTTAATCATACTCATTTGTCTTGTAATATCTTTTTTATTAAAATAAAAACCCAATCGTTATGCACCAAACTAGAGGTAAAACAAATATAGATCATTTTCAATATTTAAAAAAAAAAATGATATAAAATATAATTGTCTAAGGGAAAATTCCAAAAGACATAGTTCCTCTATATCCCAGGGTTTTGAAAACTAGGCTATCCGTGAAGGTTTTTCTTTCTCCGAGTGCTTCTTGAGCAATTTAGATAAAAATCCATATGTACAATGCCTCAAATTCTTATTGAGAGCGATCACAGTGATTTTTTTGTTTGCATGTTTGTTTTCATTCGGGGGATATGAGGATCAACTCTTTAATTAGAAACTTAACTGCATTACTTGGAACTAACAACAAATTTGGGCACACGTGATCAAATCAGTGTACATGTACATGTTGTGTTGGTTTAGATTATATTTCAATCTCGGAGAGAGAATATATAGGATTTTTTCAAGCAATCAAGACAATCTTGTAGCTCCAAGAAAACCTCTTTTATAGTGAAAATTTTGACTAAAAAATTTGCACACAATAGATCTTGAAACCTAATATATT